>RJWK010050520.1:0-16253 GCA_004363435.1 Platanista minor | reverse complement strand
TTTTCACAATGTTGATTCTTCCAATCCAAGAACATGGTATATGTCTCCATCTATTAGTATCATCTTTAATTTCTTTCATCAGTGTCTTATAATTCTCTGCATACAGGTCTTTTGTCTCCTTAGGTAGGTTTATTCCTAGATATTTTATTCTTTTTGTTGCAATGGTAAATGGGAGTGTTTTCTTGATTTCACTTTCAGACTTTTCATCATTAGTGTATAGGAATGCCAGAGATTTCTGTGCATTGATTTTGTATCCTTCTACTTTACCAGATTCACTGATTAGCTCTAGTAGTTTTCTGGTAGCGTCTTTAGGATTCTCTATGTATAGTATCACGTCATCTGCAAACAGTGACAGCTTTACTTCTTCTTTTCCAATTTGGATTCCTTTTATTTCCTTTTCTTCTCTGATTGCTGTGGCTAAAACTTCCAAAACTATGTCGAATAATAGTGGTGAGAAAGGGCAACTTTGTCTTGTTCCTGATCTTAGTGGAAATGCTTTCAGTTTTTCACCATGGAGGATGATGTTGGCTGTGGGTCTGTCATATATGGACTTTATTATGTTGAGGAAAGTTCACTTTATGCCTACTTTCTCTAGGGTTTTTATCATAACTGGGTGTTGAATTTTGTCCAAAGCTTTCTCTGCATCTATTGAGATGATCATATGATTTTTCTCCTTCAATTAGTTAATGTGGTGTATCACGTTGATTGATTTGCGTATATTGAAGAATCCTTGCATTCCTGGAATAAACCCCACTTGATCATGGTGTATGATCCTTTTAATGTGCTGTTGGATTCTGTTTGCTAGTATTTTGTTGAGGATTTTTGCATCTATGTTCATCAGTGATATTGGCCGGTAGTTTTCTTTCTTTGTGACATCCTTCTCTGGTTTTGGTATCAGAGTGATGGTGGCCTCGTAGAATGAATTTGGGAGTGTTCCTCCCTCTGCTGTACTTTGGAAGAGTTTGAGAAGGATAGGTGTTAACTCTTCTCTAAATGTTTGATAGATTTCGCCTGTGAAGCCATCTGGTCCTGGGCTTTTGTTTGTTGGAAGATTTTTAATCACAGTTTCAATTTCAGTGCTTGTGATTGGTCTGTTCAGATTTTCTATTTCTTCCTGATTCAGTCTTGGCAGGTTGTGCCTTTCTAAGAATTTGTCCATTTCTTCCAGGTTATTCATTTTATTGGCATAGAGTTGCTTGTAGTAATCTCTCATGATCTTTTGTATTTCTGCAGTGTCAGTTGTTACCTCTCCTTTTTCATTTCTAATTCTATTGATTTGAGTCTTCTCCGTTATTTTCTTGATGAGTCTGGCTAATGGTTTATTAATTTTGTTTATCTTCTCAAAGAACCAGCTTTTACTTTTATTGATCTTTGCTATCGTTTCCTTCATTTCTTTTTCATTTATTTCTGATCTGATCTTTATGATTTCTTTCCTACTGCTAACGTTGGGGTTTTTTTGTTCTTCTTTCTCTAATTGCTTTAGATGCAAGGTTAGGTTGTTTATTCGAGATGTTTCCTGTTTCTTAAGGTAGGATTGTATTGCTATTAACTTCCCTCTTAGAACTGCTTTTACTGCATCCCATAGGTTTTCGGTCGTCGTGTCTGCAGTGTCATTTGTTTCTAGGTATATTTTGATTTCCTATTTGATTTCTTCATTGATCACTTCGTTATTAAGCAGTGTATTGTTTAGGCTCCATGTGTTTGTATTTTTTACAGATCTTTTCCTGTAATTGATATCTGGTTTCATAGCGTTGTGGTCAGAAAAGATACTTGATATGATTACAATTTTCTTAAATTTACCAAGGCTTGATTTGTGACCCAATATATGATCTCTCCTGGAGAATGTTCCATGAGCACTTGAGAAAAATGTGTATCCTGTTGTTTTTGGATGGAATGTCCTATAAATATCAATTAAGTCTATCTTGTTTAATGTATCATTTAAAGCTTGTGTTTCCTTATTTATTTTCATTCTGGATGATCTGTCCATTGGTGAAAGTGGGGTGTTAAAGTCCCCTACTATGAATGTGTTACTGTCCATTTCCCCTTTTATGCCAGTTAGTAGTTGCCTTATGTATTGAGGTGCTCCTGTGTTGGGTGCATAAATATTTACAATTGTTATATCTTCTTCTTGGATTGACCCCTTGATCATTATGTAGTATCCTTCTTTGTCTCTTGTACAGGTCTTTATTTAAAGTTTATTTTGTCTGATATGAGAATTACATTTAATGTGATTATCAATATGTATGTTCCTGTTCCCATTTTCTTAATTGTTTTGTATTTGTTATTGTAGGTCTTTTCCTTCTCTTGTGTTTCTTGCCTAGAGAAGTTCCTTTAGCATTTGTTGTAAAGCTGGTTTGGTGGTGCTGAACTCTCTCAGCTGTTGCTTGTCTGTAAAGGTTTTAATTTCTCCATCAAATCTGACTGAGATCCTTGCTGGGTAGAGTAATCTTGGTTGCAGGTTTTTCTCCTTCATCACTTTAAATATGTCCTGCCAGTCCCTTCTGGCTTGAAGAGTTTCTGCTGAAACGTCAGCTGTTAACCTTATGGGGATTCCCTCCTTGTGTGTTATTTGTTGTTTTTCCCTTGCTGCTTTTAATATGTTTTCTTTGTATTTAATTTTTGATAGTTTGATTATTATGTGTCTTGGCGTGTTTCTCCTTGGATTTATCCTGTATGGGACTCTGTGTGCTTCCTGACTTGATTAACTATTTCCTTTCCCATATTAGGGAAGTTTTCAACTATAATCTCTTCAAATATTTTCTCAGTCCCTTTCTTTTTCTCTTCTACTTCTGGAACCCGTATAATTCAAATGTTGGTCTGTTTAATGTTGTCCCAGAGGTCTCTGAGACTGTCCTCAGTTCTTTGCATTCTTTTTTCTTTATTCTGCTCTGCAGTAGTTATTTCCACTATTTTATCTTCCAGGTCACTTATCCATTCTTCTGCCTCAGTTATTCTGCTATTGATCCCATCTAGAGTATTTTTAATTTCATTTCTTGTGTTGTTCATTGTTGCTTGTTTCATCTTTAGTTCTTCTAGATCCTTGTTAATTCTATTTCCAAGGTTTTGGATCATCTTTACTATCATTATTCTGAATTCTTTTTCAGATAGACTGCCTATTTCCTCTTCATTTGTTAGGTCTGGTGGGTTTTTATCTTGCTCCTTCATCTGCTTTGTGTTTTTCTGTCATCTCATTTTGCTTATCTTACTGTGTTTGGGGTCTCCTTTTTGCAGGCTTCAGGTTTGTAGTTCCCGTTATTTTTGGTGTCTGTCCCCAGTGGCTAAAGTTGGTTCAGTGGGTTGTGTAGGCTTCCTGGTGGAGGGGACTAGTGCCTGTGTTCTGATGGATGAGGCTGGATCCTGTCTTTATGGTGGGCAGGTCCATGTCTGGTGGTGTGTTTTGGGGTGTCTGTGGCCTTATTATGATTTTAGGTGGCCTCTCTGCTAATAGGTGAGGTTGTGTTCCTGTCTTGCTAGTTGTTTGGCATAGGGTGTCCAGCACTGTAGCTTGCTGGTTGTTGAGTGAAGCTGGGTGCTGGTGTTGAGGTGGAGATCTCTGGGAGATTTTCACCATTTGATATTATGTGGAGCTGGGAGATCTTTTGTGGACCAGTGTCCTGAAGCTGGCTCTCCCATGTCAGAGGCACAGCATTGACTTCTGGCTGCAGCACCAAGAGCCTTTCATCCACACGGCTCAGAAAAACAGGGAGAAAAAGTAGAAAGAAAGATGAAAGAAAGAAAAAGAAAGAAAGAAAGGAGGCAAGGAGGGAAGGGAGGGAGGGAGGGAGGAAGAAAGGAAGAAAGAAAGGAAGAAAGATAGAAAGTATAAAATAGGATAATGTTAGATAAAATAAAATAAGGTTATTGAAATAAAGAATAATTATTAAGATAGAAAATTTTTTTTAAAGTTAAAAAAAAAAAAAAACAGACAAATAGAACCCTAGGACAAATGGTGAAAGCAAAGCTATACAGAGAAAATCTCACACAGAAGAATACACATACACACTCATAAAAAGAGGAAAAGGGGAAAAAAATAATAAATCTTGCTCTCAAATTCCACTTCCTCAATTTGGGATGATTCGTTGTCTATTCATGGAATCCACAGATGCAGTGTACATCAAGTTGATTGTGGGAATTTAATCCACTGCTCCTGAGGCTGCTTGGAGACATTTCCCCTTCTCTTTTTTGTTCACACAGCTCCCGGGGCTCAGCTTTGGATCTGGCCCCGCCTCTGCGTGTAGGTCACCGGAAGACATCTATTCTTCCCTCAGACAGGACGGGGTTAAAGAGCAGCTGAGTCGTGGGCTCTGGCTCACTCAGGCCAGGGGGAGGGAGGGGCACGGAGAGTGGGGCGCGCCTGCGGCGGCACAGGCCAGCAGGACGTTGCACCAGCCTGAGGCGCGCTGTTCGTTCTCCCGGGGAAGTTGTCCCTGGATCACGGGACCCTGGCATTGATGGGCTGCCCAGGCTCCGGGAGGGGAGGTGTGGAGAGTGACCTGTGCTCGCACACAGGCTTCTTGGTGGCGGCAGCAGCAGCCTTAGCGTCTCAGGCCCGTCTCTGGGGTCCGCGCTGGTAGTCGCGGCTCACGCCCATCTCTGGAGCTCCTTTAAGCAGCGCTCTTAATCCCTTCTCCTCGCGCACTAGGAAACAAAGAAGGAAGAAAAAGCCTCTTGCCTCCTCGGCAGGTCCAGACTTTTTCCGGACTCCCTCCCAGCTAGCCGTGGTGCACTAACCCCCTACAGGCTGTGTTCACGCCACCAACCCCAGTCCTCTCCCTGTGCTCTGACTGACTGAAGCCCTAGCCTCAGCTCCCAGCCCCGCCCGCCCTGGTGGGGGAGCAGACAAGCCTCTCGGGCTGCTGAGTGCCGGTCGGCGCAGATCTTCCGTGGAGGAATCTCTCTGCTTTGCCCTCCGCCCCCCTGTTGCTGTGCTCTTCTCCGAGACTCCGAAGCTTCCCCCTCGGCCACCCTCAGTCTCCGCCCGCAAAGGGGCTTCTAGTGTGTGGAAACCTTTCCGGCTTCACAGCTCCCTCCCACTGGTGCCGGTCCCGGTCCCGGTCCCGTCCCTATCCTTCTGTCTCTGTTTTTTCTTTTTTCGTTTGCCCTACCCAGGTACGTGGGGAGTTTCTTGCCTTTTGGGAGGTCTGAGGTCTTCTGCCAGCGTTCAGTGGGTGTTCTGTAGGAGTTGTTCCACGTGTAGATGTATTTCTGGTGTATTTGTGGGTAGGAAGGCCATCTCCGCGTCTTACTCTTCCGCCATCTTCTCTTCCCTCCTCTTCCGCCATCTTCTCTTCCCTCCAATAAGTTTTCTTAAAATAACTGTTAAACCAAATAGATGCTGGTGTTTCTTCAGCAGCATTGTGTCTTCTGGTTTTAATGTGGCCGTGTTATCAGTACACCCCCTACAGTGGATCATAAATACTTACAAACATTTTGTGCATGTGTCATGTTTATCACTGAATTTCATGAGGAATGAAAAGTTAATACTCAACTTTCCTAAAATATGCACTTTTGTATTTTTGAGCTCATCGCTGGTGAAATGTTTATTGCACAAATTGTTTAGGAGTAACCAAAAAACAAAATAAATAATTTTAGATTTGCACTATATGATAAATATGCTTAGAGTAGTAGTTTATTCTCAATAAGCAGGACTGGTCAGTCTCTCCCAAACTTATTTCACATTTGCCTAACCTATAATTTTCCATTTTTCTGACTGATCCCACCAACTAGTGACGTTGAGGCTCCATTCATCTGGCAGATTGCAGCATGGGCCACGGCATGATTGTCTGGCATAGCCAGTTACCAGTAATGAAAACACCTTTGAATACATCTCCCACCACCATTTGGGACCTGAAAGAGTTACCTGCCTTCCTGTATCTTGACAGACACACTTAATTTTATTAGAGAGCACATCTCCTTGAAAGAGAGGTATTGGTTACATTGGGTATGGGAAGGATCCGGAACAGAAAACAGGGTTATCACTGTTTTCGTTCCTAACTCTGTGTTTAAATGGTTCCTCATCCCTTGTCACCTTTTCTTTGGTCCCCTGTCCTACCTGCTTTGTCCATTTCATACCCTAAGCACACTTAGTATGAGCTTTGAATGCATTATTCTGAATCAAGAGAGTGTGATGCCAACTATCTGTCATACAGAGCATGGTGATACTCACAGTTACCATTGTGAGCACCTGTTATGTGTCGGGTACCAATCTCATCTCTAATTGTCAAAACAGATATGTGAGCTAGATATTGTTTTCATTTTATAGATGTAGAAATCCAGGCTCAGGGAGGGCTACATGACTGATAAGTCATGGAAGTAGATTAGAGCCCAGGCCCATGTTCTTTCTACTGTACAATGACTACAATTCTAAAAGGCATCAAAAGCTGGAATTGAACACAGCTCTGTCTATTCGTTCTAACCCAGCTCTTCCTGACTTATTTATTCATTCATTCAAGAATATTTATTGAGTGCCATTGTATAATAGGCTCTGTGCATGGGGACTATAAGGAGATTCCAGTCTAGTGACTTCATATCCAGAATGCTTATTATTATTCCACCTATGATGGAGCAACAAAATAACTTGGATACAAAACTTGAGTGCAAACCTGAACAAGTTGCAGCTACAGCTGGCCACCCCATCCCAAAGCACCCAGCATTCTGATACTGCCTAATACCCCATCTTATAACCCAGCAAACGATAGTTTTGAAAACATAGTTATTTTCATCTAAGAGTCATAACAACCCTAAGAGGGATTCAGGACACATTTTAGTAATCACTTTTTACACAGAGGCACCAAGAAAGGTAGAGTCCTGCCCAAGGACTGTAGCTTAGAGTAGCACCCAACTCCTAGTTCTTTGTCCAGTGTCCTCTTCTTACCTCCTCTTAGGAATCTGGACTGGAGAAGATAGAGTACATGACTTAGAGCTTCTCTTTGCCTGAGGAGCCTGTCCTTGGAGTTTCTGACTGCATTAGCATTCTGCCCGCAGCCACATGTAGGTAGGAATATTGTTGCTGTCCATGACCATGGGGAATAATCAGTCTCAGCTATTCCCTGGCTCTAAACTAGCCAAAGTAATTGGGTTTAATTTTAATTTTTTTAATGGCTTGGAATTAATAGAAGCAGCTGCTGACACAGTGTGTGGGTGTCCTTCTCCAGAAGGCACAGACCAAAAAAAAAAAAAAAAAAAAAAGATCCTACACATAAAATAAACTCTGAAAAATAAACAACAGAGTGTGTAGGACAAAAAGGTTAATTCAAGAATCGAGCAGTGTCTTTCATCCAAAACTCGGCTGGCAATATGTAGCTCTGTCTCTCTCCTCCCACCACTAGTGCCCATCAACCCCTGATAAGATGGTAATCTGATTAGACACTGGATGTATAAATGTGTTGCCTGTAGCTGAGCACTCCCTCACTCTCTTTCTCCCCCTCCCTGTGACTCACCAAGAGATTAGCTGTGACAAAGTGAGGAGAAAGATAAGAATAGATATGCTGGTGACAGGAGCACTATTATAATTATTTGGGGGAAGATAGAATTGGAATTAGGAGCAGGTCCTCTTCGCCAAGGAAGGGTAGATTTATAATGTGGGCAGCCATGCTGGTGCCTGGCTGTGCCAGAGGCCTGAGAAGAAAAGGGGGGCCCACTGGCTCAAGCCAGGAGATGGTCTGGGTTGTTCCAGCCAAACGTAGACTAAAGGCCATCTGTTGTCATGGATGACAAACCAGAGATTCAGCTGCCCTCATGAAGGGAAGAGGCATGAAATCTTTCTTCAATTTCAAATATACCTGGGAAACTGGACGCCAGTTTGCTCCCTGTCTCTGGGTAGACGAAGAAGGGGAACTAAGAGACTGTTTCTGCAATTGCTGGGTGAATTTCAGATTTCACCCAAATTGCTGGGTGGATTTCACAGCCTTGGTGTGGTGGAAAGAATACGTGTTTATCAGTCAGGCAACAGTGTACATCAAACAGGTAGCACATTGTTGGCATATAGGAGGTGTTTAGTATATGTTACTCCCTTTGGAGGTGTCTGAATGACTTGGTTTTGTATACCTCCTTTAGGATTTACCACCTTAAAAGACAGATTCTTTGTTATTTCCCTCTCTGCTAATTTGAAGAAAAAAGTTTGTATCTACTGTCAAAGAACACACTGGGGTTGGAACTCATCTAACATCCATATTTTCTGTTTAATCAGAAAGGAAATCAGGGCTCCTGTCTTTCAGGGGTCTTGAGGAGGAGTAGGGAATGAGTCTTACATGCGCCTTCAGGTCCTGGGCTTTCTCCTCTCCCTCTGTGCTCTGGTAACGTCCAAAATGATGCAGTGCGAACTTGGCTGATGGTTTGGATAGAGAAAGAGAGGATGGAAAATGGGAAGGAATCATCCATCCATTCATTCATTAAACCATAAATTCACCTATTCATTCATTCAACAAACTTGCTTTGAGCTCCTCTTCAGGATCAAGCGCTGTGCTAAGTGCTATGGATTTTTAGATGAATCAGAAACACAGGAGTTTCTGTAATTAGTATTTAGAGCAATTAGTTATTCCTGGAATTGTTGATGAAGACTTCAAAGAGGAAGTGTCATTTGAGCTGGGCCTCACTTCTCTACATAGGAATGCACTATGTAGAAGAGTATGGGAAAGGCAATTACAGATAGAACAGCATTTAAAATGGCATGGAAGTTTCTGAAACATAATGTATTCAGGGCATGACTCACAGCTTCACATGGAGAGAGCGTAATATACAAACCTTGGTGTGGCTGAAATTATTTACTCTAATATGTTAATATCTTAAAGTTCACTCACAGATATATTCGTTTATCCAATTCATGAGCATTTTGGAGTACCTCCTCTTTTTAAGACTGTATAGATCCTCCAGAACCAGAGGAACAATATATGGTTCCTGCCCTCAAGGAGAACTCAATCCAGTGGTGGAGAAAGGCATATATTCAAGTCGATATAGTGAAATAGAGGCTATAGTAGAGAAGTATACGTAGTATGGTTGTGAACGTGTTCAGTATGTACATGCATGCAGCCTGTGTGTGAGTGTGTGTGTGTGTGTGTGTGTGTGTGCGTGTGCTCACTCAGCCACATATGAATGCATGACTGGATCTGAGGATATTGGTTACTGCCTCCCTCACACGTGTGGAGGGCTTCTTTAGTCATCAGGATGGACCCAGGATGGTGACTTGTTTCAAGAGCTGGATCACCCTTTAGTCTCTGAGTCCTGAGAGCACACACCACAGGTCTTGGAATCAACCTGCATCTCTGGCAGGATCAGGTGTTAGATTCTTTTCTTTCTGGAGTCTTCTAGGGAGTCATGGACAATCTGTTTTTCTTAAGAAGTATTCTTGACCCTACCTTCATTTTTATCATCATTAAGGATAAAGGAATAACTTCAGAGGACTATTGTGAAGATTAAAGGAGTTAATATATGATGAAGTACTTAGAATGGCCTAAACAATTGTCATATTGTTTCCATTGATATCTAAGACTCTCTGTGCTAAATGGAATCAGAAGTTTGCCTTGTTGAACTTAATATCAAGTACAGGAACCTTTTTATGAGATCCCTTAAAGCTTCCCATGTATTCCCCTGTAACATAGACCTTTCTACTTTCCCTTCAGCTGAACGTTAAAGAGTCTCTACTTTATACTGAGCTAAGATCTACGTACCTATGATTCCTACCATTTATCTGTGGAGAGGAGTCTTCTTTTCCTTTTACAAGTGCTTTTAAAATAAGCAAGTACTATTTGAAATTTCTCTGTACCATTTCTAGTGAGAAAGAGAGGGAAAGGTAACACTGTTCCTGTCTTCAAGAAGCCTACCTTCTCTTTGAAGAGATCTCCACTTACTTTTGTTACTTATTGTTAAGGGACAAGCCGGTGATAAAACTGTTTTAATATCAAATGTCAAAGTAGAGAAAAATTAATGGTGGATGAATAATCAGAGAAGACTTCAGAGAGGAGGTATGTTAAAGGATATAGGCATTTATTTATACATTCTTTTGTTCATTAATTATTTAGTTCGTTTAAAAAAATATTTAAAGCTTTATTGACAAGCTACAATACGCCACCTCTATGAGTAAGAGTTTACCAAGTAGCTAAGGTATCTGTCAGGGGAAGCAGTACAAGTGGAGAAAAGATCAAACACAAAGACACAGAGGTACTGGAGGTATGGCACAACATTTTTAGGGAGTTGTGAGTAGTTCAGTACGAATAAAACATAGGGTTCAAGGAGGGAGAAATGACTGACGATGCTGGAATCACAGGGATATCTCGGCGAGCCTTTTGAGGATAGGAAGGTGAAGAGTTTTTAACAGGAGAGTACTGGTGAGAGTACTGTGAGACAAGATTTCTCTGGAAGCAGAAGGTAAGGCTATGAATTGGTGTCAAGGGGAGAAAGGCAGGTGGCAAGTTACCATAGGGACGATGAGCACAGACTGTGGAGTCGTGTTAGCTTGCGTCTAGTACATGCTCTGCTGCTTACCAAACTTGCAACCTTGGGAAATTTTTTTTACCTCTCTGAGCTTCCATTTTCTTAGCTGTGTAAAGGGGATGTTAACAGCCCCTAGCTCATAGGGTATTGTGAGGATTCAGTGATAATGCGTATAAAAAATTTAACACCGTGCCTGAGACATAGTGAAACGTAATGAGCAAAATAAGAGAAAAACCATAAGCGCATTCCAAATGAAAGACACATTTCTCCTACACAGCCCCATTCCTCTTTTCCTTTATTCTTTGTGTTACTTTGCTTCCTCATGAATTTGGCCTGCTGAATTCTTCTCAAACAGATTTTCGTTAGTATCCTTAGCAGAGTCTGGAACATTAAGCCCTGAGCAACATCTCAGCTTTCTTGCATGATCACCACAGTGTCCGTTACCTTCACTCTGCCTTCAAATCATGTTAGGCATCCAACCTACTCAGGAGAGGAGCTGGGACAGCTGCAGGCATTAGATGAATTCTCCTGGTAGCACATGATCAAATTTGGTGGAGACGGCCGGCTCTCAGAGTCAAGTTGCTAAACTTGGCTAGAGTAGGAGAAAACTGAGGTGAATGAATTTAAAGCATGGATCTTAATTGAATATACTAGTACATAAAGACTTGAAAACATCAGTGTCATAACCTGAGGGGCTTGTGACTGTAGGAATCGTTTGTGTATGAAGACACACTCACCTTGTGCTCCAGGAGACTCAGACTCAGACCTCTGAGTCAGGGCCTGAAGCAACTGTCACAGACCATTGGCTGGAGACCCTGAGGCTCATTTACTTGTACCAGCCTAACATTTCTGCACATTACAAATGTAGACCAGCATCTGTTCTTCTTATACCCTTATCCCTGTGCTGGTCTGTTCTCCCTCTAATCTTGGTTTTCCACTGATCCCTCCTCTATCCAAAACCTTCTACTTTTTACTTTTTCCTATGAAACTCAACTCCCAGATTAATAATCCCCCTTGGACCCCCAGTGTTTGAATCCACTGCTTCCTTTACCTCTTGTCTTCCTTTACCTCAGTCTATGGTATGTGATACTTAACAAATATTTGCTGAATAAAACAATGAACTAAGGCCTGACTATCCTGGAGGCCATTACTTCCCCCTTTGCCTTCTCAGGAACTGCTCATTCTCCTACATTCCATGTGCAGAAGGGTCTGGAGGGGACTCTTCACGCCCCATTTTCCTTCCAGGCCATTCCGTGTCTATTTCATCACTGGTAGCTCCAAAATTTCAATATAGGAGGGTTTAAGGTAGCAGTTGGGTTAGAAAGGAGGAGTGCCTAGGGGGTTTGCTTTAAAGCTATATTTGTGTCGCAAGAAGATTGTTTTTACTTGCATGTTTATTCCTCCTGGCTTTGGGTGTAGGAGCGAAATGGCCTCTATTTGTGGGCCTAAGCACACCTCTAGACAGCCTTTGATACTACCGTGGACTTTTATGTGAAAAGCCCTGTTCCTTTATTGCTTAAGCTGTTCTCTCTATGTCCCGTCCTCATCATTTTTGGGTTCCCACCCATCCCACCCATCTTAGACTCCATGGCCCATCACATCAGCCACTTTTATCTAATAGTCAAATCTATCTGATTTTCTATACTTGGGCAGCCACTAACTACCCTGTCCTTCTGATCACTCTCATCTATCCCTTGGGCTTGGACAATCATGGCACTTTACTTCTTTCACTGACTTAAAGGTATCCTATGACCTCAGGATAATGTTTAAATTCTTTAACAGGTCCCATCATGTAAAGTCGTCCCTTCACACCTGCCGATGTGGAACCCATGGATGTGGAGGCACAACCGTAGTCCCTTTCTAATCTGTCTTCTGCCTTCTTCTTCAAACACATTTCTCATGATTTCCCTTCTTTGTGCTTCAGCCATGATGAATTCCTTGCAATTCCAACATTTTACTTGTTCCTTCTTGCCACCTGGCTTGTGCCAGAATCCCATAATTTATCAAGAGGGATCCTGGAAAAGTGTTATAAGTACTGATTTAGAATCAGACAGAAACATTTGAATCCCAGCTTTGTCATTTACTAGCTTGAGAGAATGGGTAAACTCCTTAACTTTTATGAACCTCCATGGCCACATCTTCTAAGTGGGATAACAATAGTGTGGATGAAGCCTGCCATATCAGTAAACAAAGGGTGTACAGCCATCAAGTCATCAGCCATTGCACTCACCCCCGTCTGTGCACCCTGAGGGATTCGGGATGGAAAAAAAAAAAACAGGATACTGGCCCTATGAAGTTAAACTGCATATCAAAGGAATGATTTTAATGAGCCCAGACTCTTGTCTTCCCAAACATAGAAAAGTGCTAAATTCATTAATTTGAGATGTCTGGTTTTTTTCTTTAATTAACAATAATCTTTTGATGTTCCCATTACCTGTTTTCCACTTAATGTTAGGGTGAGATTCATGACAGCCAGGGCTACAGGCAAGCAGTACAAGCCCAAACATGTACAACATCAGTGTCATGTAACGTTGGCTCTTCCACAGGAAGCCCATAGCCTTACCTCCCACCCTGGCCACCTTTCTGAGGCAGCCTCAGAAAGACACCAAGGCAGAAACAAGATTCTGCAATAAACTGCTGGAATGTTACAATGCTTTGGAGCTCTTAACAGTTTTCTCCAGGCTGCCCTACCTGGAGCCAGCATCATTATTGTTTTTTTTCAACCTCAGCTCTGACACCCTCCTCTTCACACTTTCCTCCATGTGCCCCTTTGCCCCTTGGCTTCCCAGTTGAATGACAAACCACCGCAGGTGAGCCTTACATCCTCCACCCACTATGCCAGAACCCGCCCCCCAAAACATATTTGCCCTTAAGGAGCTTCCAAACAGATCCTAGTGGATGAGACTTAGGAAGCAGCCAATAAAAAAAGCAAGACTTGCTACAAAATGTAGGAGCCAAACAGGCCTGGTATTATCAGTGGACCATCATGGAAAAGGCATAGTTGAGACAGGTTTTGTAGGATTAATAGGATTTCAAGAGACACAAATGAGAGGCATTCTCTGCAGGGAAATCGTGAATAGTTTGGATATTATACAAATGAGGGGGTGCAGTGAGCCTGTGAAGTGGGTTAATGTAAAGATGTTATGGGAATTATGACTGGACCATTTTGCCTTTTCTCATGTATGTGTTTCAGTGTTGCTTATTGGAGAATGAGCATGTTAGCTTAGCAGAATTGCCTACACAGCATATTTTAAAGCAGTATTTCCCAAAGTGCTTCTGTGTAAAATTAGTTTCATGGAATGCTCTATAGAAAGATAATAGTAATAATTTAAAGAAATGTTGAATATTCTTTTTCTCTCCCTTGAATATTCACAACGTGCATGAACTTATTTTAAAGGATCTGAATTAGTGTTATAATACTAAAACCTGACTTCCCTGGGGCAAGTAATCCTTCCCTATTTATGTCACTATAGCATCACACTCTTTCCCCTCAAGACACTTTTGAGTCTGTAACTATATTGTATATTTATTTAAAATATTTTATTGACTGCTTCCCTACCAGGATATATACTCCGTGAGGACAAATACCTGGTCTATGCCTGGGTATATAATATGTGCTCAAAATAAGAGCAAATGATGAATAAAACTTGTTCATTTCTAACTTTGCATTGTTTAAACAGTTGATAAAGGATAGGGCTGGAAATTGAACAGAGTACTGCCAGATTCCAGTCTCTTTTATCTTTATAAAATTTTTTAATTTAATTAAATTAATTTTTTTATACAGCAGGTTCTTATTAGTCATCCATTTTATACACATCAGTGTATATATGTCAATCCCAATCTCCCAGTTCATCACACCACCACCCCCACCCCCTGCCACTTTCCCCCCTTGGTGTCCATACTTTGTTCTCTACATCTGCATCTCTAATTCTGCCCTGCAAACCGGTTCACCTGTACCATTTTTCTTGGTTCCACATATATGCATTAATATACGATATTTGTTTTTCTCTTTCTGAATTACTTCACTCTGTATGACAGTCTCTAGATCCAACCACATCTCAACAAATGACCCAATTTTGTTCCTTTTTATGGCTGAGTAATATTCCATTGTATATGTGTACCACATCTTCTTTATCCATTCGTCTGTTGATGGATATTTAGGTTGCTTCCATGTCCTGGCTATTGTAAATACTGCTGCAATGAACATTGAGGTGCATGTGTCTTTTTGAATTATGGTTTTCTCTGGGTATATGCCCAGTAGTGGGATTGCTGGGTCATATGGTAATTCTATTTTTAGTTTCTTGAGGAACGTACAGTTCTCCAGAGTGACTGTATCAATTTACATGCCCATCAACAGTGCACGAGGGTTCCCTTTTCTCCACACCATCTCCAGCATTTGTTGTTTGTAGATTTTCTGAAGATGCCCATTCTAACTGATGTGAGGTGATACCTCATTGTAGTTTTGATTTGCATTACTCTAATAATTAGTGAAGTTGAGCAGCTTTTCATGTGCTTTTTGGCCATCTGTACGTCTTCTTTGAAGAAATGTCTGTTTAGGTTATTCACCCATTTTTGGATTGGGTTGTTTTTTTAATATAGAGCTGCATGAGCTGTTATATATATTTTGGAGATTAATCCTTTGTCCGTTGATTCGTTTGCAAATATTTCCTCCCATTCTGAGGGTTGTCTTTTTTTTTTTTTTTTTTGCTGTACGCGGGCCTCTTACTGTTGCAGCCTCTCCCATTGCAGAGCACAGGCTCCGGACGCGCAGGCTCAGTGGCCATGGCTCACAGGCCCAGTCGCTCCGTGGCATGTGGGATCTTCCCGGACCGGGGCATGAGCCCATGTCCCCTGCATCGGCAGGCGGACTCTCAACCACTGCGCCACCAGGGAAGCCCTGAGGGTTGTCTTTTTGTCTTGTTTGTAGTTTCCTTTGCTTTGCAAAAGCTTTTAAGTTTCATTGGGTCCCATTTGTTTATTTTTGTTTTTATTTCCATTACTCTAGGGGGTGGATCAAAAAATATATTGCTGTGATTTATGTCAAAGAGTGTTCTTCCTATGGTTTCCTCTAAGAGTTTTATAGTATTCGGTCTTACATTTACATCTCCAATCCATTTTGAGGGTATTTTTGTCTGTGGTGTTAGGGAGTGTTCTAATTTCATTCTTTTACATGTAGCTGACCAGATTTCCCAGCACCACTTATTGAAGAGACTGTCTTTTTCCATTGTATATCCTTGCCCCCTTTTTCATAGATTAGTTGACGATAGGTGTGTGGGTTTATCTTTGGGCTTTCTATCCTGTTCCATTGACCTATATTTCTGTTTTTGTGGCAGTACTATACTCTCTTGATTACTATAGCTTTGTAGTATAGTCTGAAGTCAGGGAGTCTGATTCCTCCAGCTCCGTTTTTTTCCCTCAAGACTGCTTTGGTTATTTGGGGTCTTTTGGGTCTCCATGCAAATTTTAAGATTTTTTTGTTTTATTTCTGTAAAATCTGCCATGGGTAATTGGATAGGGATTTCAATGAATCTGTAGATAGCTCTGGGTAGTATAGTCATTTTCACAATATTGATTATTCCTATCCAAGAACATGGTATGTCTCTCCACCTGTCTGTATCATCTATAATTACTTTCATCAGTGTCTTATACTTTTCTGCATACAGGTCTTTTTTCTCCCTAGGTAGGTTTATTCCTAGGTATTTTAGTCATTTTGTTGTAATGGTAAATGGGAGTGTTTCCTTAATTTCTCTTTCAGGTTTTTCATCATTAGTGTATAGGAATGCAAGAGATTTTTTTTTTTTTTTTTTGCAGTACGCAGGCCTCTC
>RJWK010050519.1:0-16253 GCA_004363435.1 Platanista minor | reverse complement strand
GATGGTGGTAGTGGTGGTAGTGGGCGGGGAGGAGGATGGTTGATGATGATTGATGAGGATGAAGATGGTGGTAGTGGTGGTAGTGGGCGGGGAGGAGGATGGTTGATGATGATTGATGAGGATGAAGGTGAGGATGGTGGTGATGGTTGATGACGATAACTGAGGATGGTGATGGTTGCTGATGGGAGCACCTGTGTTTCCTGAGCACTTCTCATGTACCAGACATTGTGCCAAGTTCTCACCACGTTTAATCTCCTTAAACTCACACAACAGTCCAATGGGAAAGTTCTAGTTACAGCTGCAGGAATAAGAAGAGGCCCATGTTTCCTTTAAATACCCCATCATATCAGGAAAGATTTGGGAATCTTTTCACTGTTAAGAGAAGGTTTTCTGCCCGTTACAGCTGGTTTTCAGGCATTCACAGTTAAGGACCCGGTGGAGCCTGGGGAACGGAAAGCCCTATGTAGTCCTCATACCTCCCTTGGGACCCTAGCGAGTACTCTCTACCTGACTAGATCTTTGGCTAGACTTGCTAAAAGCACAAACTAGCTGCTTTTCATTTTCACCACCCCGGCCCTGGCTTTTAGGAGTGGTGCCCATCACTTTGTACCTCTGGCTCTTTTCATGAAAAATAAAGAAGTTGTGGCCAGCTTGGCTTCTGCTAGTTGGGTTTTTTTTTTTTTTTTTTTTTTCTTTTAACACCTTGGGCTTGGGATCAGGAAGCAAAGCCAACCTCTGTTATTTACTCAGCTGTGTGTATTTACCAGATGTGTCCCTCATCTGTAAAATGTAGCTACCGACCACCTCACATGTAGGATTGATGCAAGAATTAAGTGAGATATATAAGAAAAGTGCCAAGCATGGTGCCTGGCACATAGTAGACAATAGACCCATATCTCCTCCGTGCGCCCATCTTGCTGTCACACTGCAGCATTATCTTTCATTTATTTATGTGCTTGCTTGTTTATTGTCTGTCTCTCACACTTTCTCCACGAGTGCTGTCTTATTTTTCTGCTGTATCCTGCTGCCTAACCCAGTGCCTGTCGATAGATATTTATTAAATGAATTCTTAACAAGAATTTGCATGAAGAGTCAAGGCATGTGGGCTAAAAGATGAAGCTAGTGAGGTGGGCAAGGGCCTCGTGTCCAGGCTATTCAAAATTTTCGCCACAGAGCATGAGCTCCATGGAGTAAAGTTATAAGTTCGTCTTCTGAACTGGTTGGTCAGAGGGGATCAGGACCACAGGTGACCTCACCTGTGCCTGTGTCTGAGATAGAGCCTCACAGGTAGGATTGAAAAGACTCAGTTTTAAAAGGATAATGTGTACTATACAAATCCCAGAAGCCAATTTCTGTTCCCACGTGACATGCTGTGACTTCCTCTTGTCAACCTCCATTGCAGGTAAAAGGAAGAGCCCGTCCAGAGTGGAGGGTGGGGTCCCTTTAGGGTGTGGCTGCTGATGGAGACGTGAGCCCTGCCTAGGAGGCCCCCTTATCAGTTTCTGTTCTCCACCTTGTGCAGGACTTTTGTGTTTGTTGTTTGCTTTTTTATTTTGTTTTTTTCTACCAGTGCATATTTTACAAAGATAATTGAATTGTGAGTGGTTTTCTTTCTTGAATGTGCTGACAACATGAAGATGATAATATTCTGTCTTAGGGCCCCTCCCCCGGCAACTAGAATTTTGGTAAGGAGCTTTTTTGGGGAGCCAGAGACTTCTGGTAGCTACAAATGTTTACTAACAACACTGAAATATCTTTATTGGCAGTAAGAGTCAGGAATCCCATAAGAGCCTAGGGGCTTAATTTAATGTGAAATATTCAAGGAGGAAAGGAGCTTACAGTGAGCAGGAGTTAGGAAATTGTTTAACTGGATTGTTGAAACAGACCTTGTATTAGGGGGTGAGGTCCTGTCTTTGGACATACTGGTAGCATGTGTTCCCTTCCTGTCTACTTGCCTGCTTCCCCCTCTCCCTTATTTCCTGCCTTCCCTCCTGTTTTGGATCAGGTGCTGTATTTAGGATTGGATTACAGTAGTGAGAAAGTATAAAGTAGGTTCTTCTCATCATGGAGTTACAGTCTAGAGAGGGGAAAACAAATATTAATCAACCACATAAATAAAAGCAAAATAACAGCTGTGACATGCCCAGCCACAGAAGACGGATAAATAATCTGTGACATAGTCACACATTAGAGCACCAGACAGCAAGGAGAATGAAGATCTATAACGGTATCCAACAATATGAATGAATCTTACAAACAATGTTGAATGGAAAGGTAGAAAAATACACACCAGATGATTGCATCTCTCTAAATACAAAAGCAGGCAAGACTAATCCACGTTGTTGGAGGTGCCCATTGTGGTTAACAGGAGAAACAAGTTTGACCACTACACCATCCTCGAGTTCCCTCTAACCGCCCAGTCAGCCGTGAAGAAAGTGGAAGGTACCAGCACGCTTGTGTTCACTATGGAGGTCAAGGCCAACAAGCACCAGGTCAAACAGGCTGTGAAGAAGCTCCATGACATTGACATAGCCAAGGTCAATGTCCTGATCAGGCCTGATGGAGGCAAGAAGCATATGTTCAACTGGTTTCTGTCTATGGTGCTTTCGATGTTGCCAACAAAACTGGGATCATCTAAACGTGAGTCCCAGCCTGCTTATTCTAAATATACATTTTTTCACCATAAAAACATTCCCCCCCAAACCAAGCCCTCTGGGAGCCTGGGGATGAGGTGTGGCCGATGTGGGTTGCTTAGGCTAGCGGGACTTACGGTGACAGTGGAGGGGCCGGAAGAGAGGAGAAAACTAGGTCACCAAGCACATGTTGAGAAACTAGGATCAAAACCCAGGCATGGCTGATCTCAGAGAGTTCTTACTCAAAGAGCATGTGTCCCGGTGTGTACACGAACCACATGGGTGTCAGGGCTCTGCCCCTCCCTTGGTCACTCTTCATTTCTAAGTTCCTTTCGTATTGTGAGCACGTTGCTGCTTAAAGCTACCTGGTTTTTATACTGCTTTCTTCTACTTTCGGATGCCACTGACTCATTAACCACCTCTGTCTCAGCCATGAAAGTTGGTGTGTTTCAATATGGACCCTCCTGTCCTGGATCCAGCAGGTGCACGGAGCCACTGTCCCCAGCCACATCCTGCCAAGACCTTCATGGCCAGGCTTGGGCACTGGCCAGAGACCTTTTAAGATGGTTTTATTCAGTTTTTTAGTTATTTTATTTCTAAAAAGTTTTAATGCTTTAGTATATTGATCAGCTGAGGCTAAATTATGCTGTTGTAACAAACAGTCCCCAAATCTTGGCAGTGGGCAATGTTAAGTTTATTATGTGTCTGTTTCCAACTCATGCTACACGTCCATCCTGGGTCAGCTGTGTTTATGCGCCATGTTGTCTGCATGCCAGGATCTAAAGCAAAGAAGCAGCCCTAAGCCGGGGCATCCTGCTCTCATGGCAGAAGAGAAGATGGCAGATCACGTTTGCTTCTGAAAGCTTGTGCTCAGAAGTAACACGTATCACTTCCACAAGACACATGGTCAAGCCTGATGGTAACGGACCGGGAAGAATAATCCTCTTACAGGGAGGATTGTGAGGGGGGGCCCTGCAGCAAGGGGAACTGGACTAGCTGGTGGAGTAATAATATGATATACCTCAAAAAGTAATGCTTATTCTTGGAAAAATCAGCCAAGATAGATAAGTATTCTATAGCCATTAAACATGATGATGTAGCTCTTATATCAGCTTGTTGCCAGGAGGGGGACTCCTTCCAGGGCCCGAGAGTGGGCTCATGTCGAACACTCGGAAATGAATTGTCCAAGGAGACACACCTACTGACAAAGTATATAAAAGACTTTGCTGAAAAGGGCACTCTAGCGGAGAGCAGTAGGGTAAGAGAACAGGACAGCTCTTCCTCGTGGCTCGCAGTCTCAGGGTTTATGGAGGTGGGGTCAGTTTCCAGGTTGTCTCTGGCCAGTCATCTTGCTTGACCCATGTTTGGCCCGACTCAGGGCCCTTCCTGGTGGCGTGCACCTCTCTCAGTCAGGATAGATTCCAGCACAAGGGTTTCTGGCAGGTTGGCAGGACATATTATGAGCTGGCGTCTCCTCCCTCTTTTTGGCCCCTCCTGAATTCTCTTGGTTGGTTTTGGTGGCAGCTTGTCAGTTCTGTGTTCCTTGCTGGGACCTCCTGTTTTGAGACAACTTATACAAGTGCCCAGGGTGAGCAGTTTCGGTCCACAGTTCCCTAAAAAGCTTGGAAGTTTCTTTCTTTCTTTCTTTTTTTAAAATTAATTTATTTGTTTTAGTTTTGGCTGCGTTGGGTCTTTGTTGCTGCACGTGGGCTTCCTCTACTTGTGGCGAGTGGGGCTACTCTTTTGTTGTGGTGCACAGGCTTCTCATCGCGGTGGCTTCTCATGTTGTGGCGCACGGGCTGTAGGCACGCAGGCTTCAGTCGTGGCTCACGGGCTCTAGAGCGCAGGCTCAGTAGTTGTGGCGCACGGGCTTAGTTGCTCCGTGGCATGTGGGATCTTCCCGGACCAGGGCTCGAACCCATGTCCCCTGCATTGGCAGGTGGATTCTTAACCACTGCGCCACCAGGGAAGCCCTGGAAGGTTATTTCTTATATATGACAAAACGGGGGAAAATAAGTAACCTAAATAGAATGTATCATTTAATCCCATTAAAAAAAATAACCTAAACATTTTAAAATGTGTACATTAGCATAAGGAAAATGAAATGGAAAGTTTTAGACCAGCTGTGGTAAACCTCGATGTCCACAGAGCCCAGGCAAGAAATGACTCAGGTCAGCTACTTCTCAGTGCCAGCCGATTGTCACCATGCAGGAATTTGGGCTCTGTGTCCTCTGATCTTTCAGGCCTTTTATTTTAAATGGAAATCTGGATTTAAACACTAAAATCTCTTATTTTTAACCGTTGGCGAGTAATTAAAAGTTTTAACCTGCACGGGCTGCCAGGCTTGCAGGCTTTGATATGAACCGAAGATGATTTTCTCTGGGCAGTGAGATTTTGTATGTTTTCTTCCTTTTTCCTTATCTATTTTCTAACTTTATCTCAAAAATGGCCATTTCTTTGTGACAAATAATGGGGAAAGCAAACAAGAATATCACTCATGAAAGGAAAAATGTGTCTTAGCTGCAGGAATCGCTCTTGACTTTGTAACTTCTAATCAGTTGACAATTGGTGGTTAATCAGAAACCTAGCGACCTAAAGAATGAGCCATATTTGGAGCTGCTTAATGTTAATAAAACTGCCGAACACCCAGGTCTGTGATCAGGAAAGGCCAGACCCCTGGGGGAGATTGCGGGGAAGAGAGCCCAGGGGTCCTCTTTGGTGTCTTGGTGGCTTCAAGCAGCAGGATTCTCTTGTGCTGAAAATGATGCCGAGACAAGAAGAAGCCAGCTCTCTTAGGCAGGAGAAAGGAGAACCATTCTGAGGGCAAGCTCCCAGGGCAGTTTGCTTAAAGAAAATCAGATGAAACACGTGGACCCCAGCTGCATTTACCAAATGCACCTTTTGCTTTTGAGGACGTGGGAGATTGTGTGGAGGGGAAAGAAACTGTGTTGGGTTTGAATGTGGATGCAGGAGTAGGCTTTACATTAAGGACATGCTGTTGAATATTCAGGGTTTCTTTTTCCATTTCTTTTTATCCCCAACTGTAATTCCCTGCCTCATCACCCATCATGCAAATGTGATTCTTACACATTTTCTGATGTTACTCTTTCCCTAAACAAGTAATCAAAACAAGGTTTTGAGCTGTATTTGAGCTGCAAATAAGTTTAGTATAAAATGCAATTATTCGCCTCCCAAAATCAACAGAGACAATTTGGACATTTCAAAGGCTTGAATTACTCTTAATCAGAACTCAGAATGGCGTCCATTCCAAGGATTAAAATAAGCTAGGACTCAGCCCTAGTACATAATAGCCAGTTGCTTTAAAAAAAAAAAAACTTTAAAAAATGCTAAAAGTCGCATATGCTCATTATAGAAAATTTGGAAATAAAAGAAAGTTAGAACAAAGGAAAACAAATGACTCAGTCCCACTACATAGGTACAATTACAGTTAATATCTCCTTCCAGCCTTTTCTCTGTGTTTTTTCTCTAGATGGAATCATCCCATGGATGAACTTTTGTGTCCTCCTTTTAATTTCACATAATTTTTGCCATGTCACTCTGTACTTTATGTCAGAATCATCTTTCACAGCTGTATAATGTTCTAACATAGCAATTTAATTTCTTTGGTCATTCTGATAAAAAATAAACTGACTCATGTTAAATTTTTCAGGAGTTTATTTGAACAAACATCGATTCCAATCAAGCAGCACCAAACCGGAAGTGCTTCTCAGCATTCCACCAACAGGAGCTGGGCGAGGTTTTCATAGAGAGGATGTGGCAGTGAAGCAAGGAAATTATCTGATTGGCTATAGCCTGAGTGGTTGCATTATTTGGGACAGCCTTGCTGGCTGTTTGTGATGGGTTGTTCTCAGCCTTGAGGCCGTTACAGGGACTGACGGTGGCTTAGGTGTCGCTTTGCTTACGTAGGCTGCCAAAGCACTAAAGCCACCACAGTCTCTGGTTTCCCTGTTTGATTAATGTAACAATTCCTATTGTTCAACATTTAGGTTTTTTCCCGTTTCTCACTGTCCTGAATAATTACAGAGAACCACAATGTCGTTCAGGCCTATGCTGTATTTTAGATTCTTTTTCTAAATACATCTGTGGTTGGAGAAGGGGGTGGCAGTGTGATATAGTAGGAAAGGCCTGGATTTCTGGAGTAGATGAATACAAGTTCAAGTCTGACCCTCCTGTTTTCTTGCTCTGTGACCACAGGCGCCTTATTAAATTGCCCGTGCCTTGCTTTCTTCATCTACACTTCGGGGGCAGTATCACCCAACTTTCAGGTGGTGGTGAAGTTTAGAATGACTGTGAAGTCCCCAGCCTCCAGGGGACACATAGATAACTTGGCATGCTGTTGGCTGCAGGGAACAGAGGACCAGATCAGCGATGACCTTGACATCAGACACACTACTTTGGAATCAGGGCATTCCTGGGTTGACATCACACCTCTGCCCTGAGAGAGCTGTAACCTTGAGCGAGTTTTATAACACCCCCAAGGCTCAGTTCATTCATTTATAACACGGGAATGGTGGTACAAAGCTCACAAAGAGGTTATGAGGATTAAATGAAATTAATGAAATGAGATTACATGTACAGCACTTCGTATAGTGCCTGGGCTACGTATAGTTCATATTTGGTACATGATGGTCGTTACTGTAATACTCCTATCCTCCTCATTAGTGTCAGTGCCGTAAGTGAGCTCTGCAGAAGCTGCTGTGGGAGAATAAGGAGAGACCCTCACTCTCTTTGCCAGTGGTGGTGAGAGGTCATGGAAGCTTCCAGAAGGCAGTGGCGCCTGAACCAGCCTTTAATGCTGAGCCGGGATGAGCCAGGCAGGCAAGAGAGGCAGAGGGTCCTGTGGGCTCCCAAGCCCCCAGAGATGAGAGCAAACTGAGGGAGGAATGGCCACACACCCCCTGCAGTTGTCGCATGGGTGCAGACCCGGATGGTGTCACCCCGTTAGCTGAGCCATGGGGGTTTGGGAGGAGGAGAGTATGAAGTCCTCCTTGCTGTCTCATTCTCAGGGGCTGGGGCCTTCCTTCTGTTCTTATACTGCTGTTATCGATCCGCAGTGTGAGAGTGATGCTCTCTGGCTCTGCGGTGGAATGAAAAACCCAACTCTGACAGAACACATCAGACAGTGAAACATTCATTCCTCCTTAAAAAAAAAAAAAAAAAAAAACTGACCTTTTGCAGAGTTTCAGGAAATGAGCCCTTCTGTGTCATGTAAAATGCTTTTTCATTTTCTCCCTGGGTCAAACAAAGTCAAGAAATAACGAAGTAGATGTTTTCTGCTTCAGAGTGTTAAGAATTCAGTGACGCTGCTCTTGTGGCCAGTGTCTTTAGCTGGCACTGTTCCGTCAGGCAACGCTCACAGTGCAGGGATGGGTGGCTCACAAGCTTCTTTCTGGTAGTTTATTTTTTCATTTGTTCATTCATTTATTCTTTGAACCAACCAAACAAGGACCCCACCAACAAATGTTCATTGAGTACCTTCTGTGCAAGACTTTCTTCTGTGCCCTGGGGATATACCCATGAGCACAAATGGATACGATCCCTCTTCCCGCGGAGCATACATTCTAGTGCAGAGGCTCCATAAACACACACGAGCCCTGTGGTTTTATTCAAGTTAGTGCTGGGAAGCAAATAAAATGAGTGATGTGGTGGAGGGGACTGGGGTGTGTTCATGTAGAGCTGCTTCCAACGGGGTCATCGGGGAAGACCTTTCTTCACTGGTCAGCCTGGGAGTAAGTCCTGGGGCTTACTGGCAACCCGGACTGGGTGAATCGTCTTCCCCATTCACATGTTCAACAGGCTGGTATTGCTACTTAACAGCTCTTTGTACTTCTTTGTAGTCTAAGACTTGACCCTTGTCCTCAGGGAACCTTATGGTCTGGTGGAGGTAATGGATGCTTTTGGGGGGTAAATGCTGTCCTTGTAATACCCTGTGGTCAGTGTAGAAGGACAGGGTTTGGGCACTTAGCTCAGGCCCGGGTAGGGGGCGTGTTCAGTCAAGACTCCTTCTAGAGAAGAGATGCTTGGGGCTGATGGAAGGGTGATCAGGCAAAGATCACCCTGATCTTTGGGCAGGGCATCCCGAGTGGAGGGAAGGCCCCAAATAGGGGCCCCAAAACAACACACGAGGCACGAAACAACATCACCGTGCTCGCAGCTGCAGCTCACACGATATAGGCCCAGAGTCAGGCCCTCTATTAAACCCGTAAAGTCCAAAAAGTACAGGGCAATCTTAGTATGGAACGTTCGCATTATCAATGACAAGAGCTTGGTTAGCTTAAACGTTTAAAAAAAAAAAAGGTGCGCGAGAGAGCTATCACTTTACACAGAAGAATACTGTGGAAACTCACAGAACACAGAGCGGCAGCAGGCGTCTGATCCTTGAGGCCAGGAAGCTGGACTCATCACCTCCATCTCCACGTGTTACTGTGAGCCTCCCTGTGCCTCTTGCTTGATCTGCGTTCTTCCAGGGGAGCAAGGCCGGTGGGCGGAGAACTCTCTCCAGTGTTGTGACCCTGTAGTACTCTTAGGGAAGAGCTTTGGCGGGGCTCCCCTCGGGCGGACTTTGGCCAGCCGTGGGCACGGGGCATGGGGTGCTGGTGTCGGCCAGGTGTCATGGGGGCGGGTTCCGTGGCCGCCAGCCTGGAACGGGGCTGGGTGGCTCCCAGAGGAGGGCGCACTGCGCAGCCGCACCGGGCACACTCTTCTGAAAAGCGTGCTCGGCCCGCTGCCTCAGGGCCGTTGCAGGGGCCTGCTCCCCCCCACCCCCGGCCCCCAGCCATGGGTAATTACCGCTGTCACGGGGCGTGGCGCACCACAGTTCCCTGGCAACTTTTGTCAGTTTAAAAGAAAAAAAAAAAGGTGTGGGAGAGGGGAATGTCTTGAGGGAAAATAATAGTCAACATAATGAGCCTCCTTCCTCTGCTCTAATGTCCACTAATTGGAATGCTCTCTTTAGTAAGTCTCCTAACAGGAGAATAATGAGAAATGTAGCATCAAAGCGCCCCTTCAGCTTTCAGGTGTTTGCATGAAAACGCTTCCAGATCCCCGAACTGTTACAGAAGCCGGAAATCAGCAACTCTCCCTCTCTTATTCCAGCCGAGCTGCCCTCGTGTTGTGTCTGAAGTTCGGCCGCTCTGCTTGACTCGCCTGCCAGAGGGTGTGTCCTCTGCCCCAGTGCTGAGGCCCTCAAGCGGGGCGTCCCTTTTAATTCCTCCCAGACTCCTTCCCTAGATCAAGGGGGATAGGGGATAGCTGAGTTTACCAGATGCCGTTGATTTCCGGGCCTTTGAGGCGCCGGGGCAGCAGGAGTGTGGGCTCGAGTCAAGCCCCACCCCACCGACTCCTGTGCGGCCTCTCCAGGCCCCTGTACACTGGGGATGATAACAGGAACAGCTTGGAAGATGATGTAAAGGGTTGAGCAGAGTGTCTGCAATGTAGGAGGTGCTCAGTGACTGCTCTTGTTTCTGTTTGCCCTGAATAGGGAGTGGCTGGTCGGTGAGCCCCAAGAATGGAGACCTGGGCCCGGGGGACAGCCCTGCACCCCGAGAATGGCGGGGCAGCGTGTCTGGTGGCGAGAGGGGAGGGGTGCTGCCCTTCGTTCATCCTTCCCTCTGTGCCCCGTCTCAGAGCTACAGCTGGGTGCCCAGAAGTGCCCCTGGCCCCCAGGGCCTTGTGATGACCCCACAAAGCCAGCCCCTTCGAGTGCTGGGGCCGGGCTGGTCTCTGGGCTTCAGGTCGGCCTCACTTGTGGGGCCGCTGCTAGGATCGGGCAAGAGAGGGGCCCATGGCTCTGTCAGGGCCACGCTCGACCCCAGAGCTTTGTACTGAGGCGCAGCATCTGTCAAGGTTGATTTCCCAGAGGGTAAAGCCGTTTTCTGGGAATGCCCTGAGTGCTTTCCCAGAGGGTAAAGCCATCTTCTGGGGATGCCCTGAGTGCTTCCCCCGCAGGCCCGCCAGGGCCGCGTCTCCTGCCTGGGCCGGGCATCAGGCAGGCGACAGAAGGCAGTGAGTTCAGGAGCTCACAGACAGCCGTTTCTATTTGGAGAGAAGGGAAGGAATGAAGGCAGGAACATGGCACTGTTTTTAGCACGAGGAGACGCAACAGCTTGGCGTTAGCACGAGGTGTGACACCTCCGTGTGTAAGGTGTGTGCTGCCTGGTGGAGTGGGGAGCCGGCACCTGACTGCTTGCCTCCTGCCAGATGCCTTTCCAGGAAGACGCCTGCATTGCTCAGACAGGCATTCACGGCCCCAACTGCTCAGGCGCCAGCCGTGCTCAGGATGTGGGGCGGCTGAACAGACTCTCTGAGCCCCAGTTGTGCCTGGAAGGGCGATGCTGGGTCCCTGGCCCCCAGCTGGCGGTGACATGGCCATCCCTCCAGGGCACTGTCTGCCTGGGTGGTGGGTGACCTTGGCTGTGCCCTTTCACTTCTGGGAGCCGTGCTTCCCTTGTTTGTGAATTTGAGGGTTAGGGTTAGAGCAGGCTGACATCTCCTAGTGTATGAAAAGAGAGTATCAGACCTGAGATTCTGGAAGACCTTTGGTGTTCCAGCTGAGAGTGAGACACAGGCAGACAGCATGGCTGCAAAGACCTGTTATGTTTTGGTAAAATGTTAGTGAACTCCTGTATTGTTTCGCCGTAACCAAAATGAATCTGATGTACTTCTGTCTCCCTCCCTCTCCTCCTATTCTTTCTTTCTCTTTTTCTCTTCCTCCTTTCCTCCTTTCTCTCCATTTATTCACTCACTCATTCATTCATTCTCTTTAACCTCCACGTACTGGCGGGACCGATACCGTGCACAGTGCTAGGGATGGAACGGAGAGGACCAAGGCCCTGCTGCACTATATCCCTGGTCTCATGGGGGAAAAAATCACGTGTCTCAGGCCACCATGATGCCAGAGATCAGGTGTGGAGAGAGAAGGGTCCCTGGGGTGGTGGCTGTGCAGAGGCCTTCTTGGAGGTCAGGTGTCACCTGAGACGAGTCTTGGGTCACACGTCTGAAAGAGTTTGACACAGAAAATGAGGGGAAGGGTGGGGCTAGCAGTTAGGACACCACCTCTTCTCAGACTTCACCCCTGGAAACCAGTCATCTGCTTTCTTTCTCTGTGGGTTTCTGTATAGCTTGCCTTTCTGTGACATTTCATACAAATGAAATCATACAGATCTTACAGTATGTGGCTTCTTGTGTCTGACTTCTTTCACTTGGCATAGTGCTTTCAAGGTTCACCTATCTTGTAGCAGGTGTCAATGCTTCATCCCTTTTTATGGCTGAATAATATTCCACTGTATATAGATGGATCACATTTTGTGTCTCTCTTCATACAATGATGGACCTTTGGGTTGTTTCTGCTTTTTGCCTGTTATGAATAATGCTGCTGTGAGTATCATGTACCAGTTTTGTGTGGGCATTTGCTTTCAGTTCCCTTTGCTATACACCTAAGAGTGGAACTGCTGGGTCCTACATCAGTTTTATTGATTACAGCCATCCTGTTGGTATGAAGTGGTATCTCATTGTGGTTTTAATTTTCATTTCCCTAATGGCTAATGATGTTGAGCATCCTCGCACGTGCTTATTGGCTTTTTGTATATCTTCTTTGAGGAACGTCTGTTCAAATCCTTGCCCATTTTAAAATTGGGTTATTATTTTATTTTTGAGTTCTAAGAGTTGTCTATATTCTGGACACAGGTCCCTTATCAGATTTGCAAGTATTTTCTCCCATCCTGTGGTTGTCTTTTCATTGTGTTGATGGTGTCCTTTGATGCATGGAAGTTTTTAGTTTCGATGACTTCCAGTATATCTGTTTCTTTTGTTGTTCCTCATGCTTTTGGTATGATATCTGAGAACCCTTTACCTAACCCAAGGGCATGAAAACTTAGTCTTGTTTTCCTTCTAGGAGTTTTATAGTTTTAGCTCTTACGTTTAGGTCTTGATCCATTTTGACTTAATTTTTGTACATGGTGTAAAGAAGGGATCTGACTTCATTCTTTTGCCGGTGGATCCACTTGTCCTGACACCGTTTGTTGAAAAGACTGTTCTTTCTCCATTGAGAGATCTTGGCACTCCTGTCAAAAACCAATGTAACATAGATGAATAGGTTTATTTTCAGACTGTCAGTTCTGTTCCGTAGATCTATATGCCTGTGCTTAGGGCAGCATCACACTGTCTTGATGCCTGTGGCTTTTCATAAGTTTTGAAACCAGGAAGTATGCCCCATCCCTCCCATTTCTTGTCCTTGTCTCTGTTCTTCCTTCCTCTGCTTTGTGTCATTGTGTATTCTTTAGAGCAAGTGCTCACAGATGTTTTCAGTAAAAGGCCAGACAGTAAATATTTCAAGCTTTGCAGGCGATGTGGTCTCTGTCTCAAGGACTCAACTCTGTTCTTGTCATCAAGGACACAAAGCACTCATAGTCTATATATATAATGAATGGGCGTGGCTGTGTTCTAATAAAAGTTTATGTTTTGTTTTCACTGAAATTTGAATTGCACATACTTTTTACATGACAAGGAATATCATTCTTCTTTTGATTTTTTTTTTTCCCCCCAGCCATTTAAAAATTCAAAAACCATTTTTAGTTTGTGGGTCACACAAAAACAAGCAGCAGGCCAGACTGAGTCTGCAGGCCCAGGGTTGCCAATCCCCATTTGAGAAGAATGAACCTGGAGGGAGGTTTCAGAGGAAGGTTGAGTAGTCCCCTTAATCATGTGTGGCCCCAGGCCAGGCTGGGTTTTCTCTGCCAGCCCTCCTCCTCACAGAACCCACTCTTTCTTGTGGAAGAGCTCAGGGGATCTTGTGGGGACATGGCAATACAGATCTTCCTCAGCTTATGATGGGGATGCATCCCAGGAAACCCCTTGTAAGTTGAAAATAGTGTAAATCAAAAGTGCCTTTAATACACCTAACCTACTGACCATCATAGCTGAGCCTAGCCTACCTGGAACGCTTGCATTAGTCTCCAGTTGGGCAAAAACATCTCACACAATGCCTAGTCTGTTATAAAGTGTTGAATATCTCACATAATTTACTGAAGACTGTGCTGAAAGTGACAAACAGGATGGTGGTGTGGGTCCAGAGTGGTTGGAAGTGTACTGGTTGTCTCCCCTCGTGATGGTGGGGCTGACCGGGAGCTGTGGTTGCTGCTCACAACTGTGGTTGTGAGCAGCTGTGGTTGATGCTCACCCAGCATCACAAGAGAGGATCACACTGCATATCCCTAGCCTGGGGAATGATCAAAGTTCAAAATCTGAAGTACGGTTTCTGCTAAACCTGTATCCCTTTCACGTCATCATAATGTCAGCGTCCTAAGTTGAACCATCGTAAGTCAGGGAACATCTGTGCTGCCCTGAGATGTCAGGGCACTGTGTTCTGTGCAGCCAGGGGGAGCTGCACTGCTGGATGGCTCTGTGAGGAAGGAAAAGAACTTTCCTCTGCCCTTCCAGGTTCTTCTGGCCGGCCTAAGAATTAAATTGAGGTGAGACAGGGTTAGCAGGAGAAAAATAGAAGTTTAATGACATGTATACATGGGAGAGACCCAGGAAAAGTGAGTAACCCACCAAAATGGCCTAAGCCCTCACCTTAAATACCATCTTCAGCTAAAGACAAAAGAGGATGTTGGGGGGCGGGGGGTTTGGGACTTCAGAGGGGAGGAAGGCAATTGACATGGAGATGGGAAAATAAATGTTTGGCAAACAAATGTTTGCTGAGCCGGGCAGGGACAGTGGGACACAGAGTGGACTCTGATCTCTAGGCCCTGCCGAGTTCCCTCCACTCACCTTGCCCATATTCTTTGCAGACATCTCTAGTGATAGTTCTCATCCCGGACCAGGCTCTTTATCCAAATTCCTTTAGGCTGCTAAGGAAGAGGTTAAAAGAAAGACTTCCTGTGTCTTCTGTTTCTTAAAGATAATCAGCCTAAAATAATCCTCATGCCTAAGAGATACGTTTGGGGGTGGCAAATTTTGCTTTCCTACAGTCTCACCTTTGAAATGTCTCCAAAGAAGTTTCACAGTCCAGAAGTTGAGTTTGTAGGTTGTTGCATCTCTCTGAACCAGTCTCTTAGTCCTGACAATAGACTGACCAGTCCAGTTAAACTCATTTCAGGAGGCGGTGATGCAGGTGGGCTCCCTAAGTTATGCCTTTGGTGCAAGCAACCTGGTGTCTAATAAGAGGCACTTCTATGGAAGCAAAAGAAAAACAGTGTCTAATGATGGGAGCAAACCATAATCCCAGTTTCTCAGTTTTGAAGGCAGCCAGTTGAGAAGATTTTTAGCTGTCCTCCTGGAAGCATCTTCAGATGGAGTGTGAGGGCAGCTAGTGACAGACTGACAGATCTTCCTAGTTTGCTGTACCAATGTCTCTGGTGATCTTTCCTGAGTGGCCCAGTACAGCAACAGGCCAAAGGTTGTCTGTATATGAGCTGTTGTGGTGATTTCTCTGAAGTTTATATCAAGTTGTCTAGCTTCCGTTTATAGGGCTTCAGGAAAAAGGGCAGTTTTAGCTCTTAATGATTCCAAGTCAAAAGGATGGGAGAAGTTAGAAATGTTAGTTTGGAGAGTTGTAGCCAGATATAAAGAAACTATAAGAATTCAGGATCTAGGTAGATAACAAACCTCAAAGACAAAGGATAGTATTAGGATCTAATAACCACAAAGGTATATTACTGAAACAAATTTTCTCTCTAAAATTACCCTCATTTCTACCAAAGTAGCTAACTGAAGACTAATTTGTTTGCGAAATAAGTTTAGTTTCATTAAACTTGGTCCAGTTATTGATGTTTACATAAGTACAGTAAGAATAGTGATTGATCATATAGGCTCTTTTAAATATGCTTTGCTAGAACTTTTCATAAGGAGTCTCCAGACTGAACTTTTCAATGTCTCTCAAGGCCTGAAAACCAAGCCAAAGACTTGCTATTAGACTGACCTGTAATACCTATAGATTTGGGTGAATTCTTCTCTTCTCGAGGTCCCCAAAATATCCTGAGGTTCCTGCACCTGCCAGGAAGTGACCTTCCTCACTTACCTGATGAAGCTGCTGGGAACCCTGTAAGCAAAGTACCAGGCTTTTTTTTTCCCCAAAGGACTTTATTGGCTCCATAAAGTCAACCTTAGTTCTTTAAAGCTGTCTGGTCATATCTGAATCTATGCATGTCTCTCTCAAATATGGCATTCCAGTCAAAGCCTTGGTAATATGTCCAGTTTCCAAATTGTGTCCTGGTATGATGAGAACAGATTCTTATTGAACTTATGTAAATATAACTGTATTGCCATGAGAAAAAGGGAATTCACTAGAAGTTTCCAAATTCTGGAGGGATCATGTAGAGAGAAAAAGGTAAGTGTTTCAATTCTGCTTACAAAGGTGTAATTTACCAAATTGCTTTAGTCATAGCTTAAGAGGAAAGATTTCCTTATATCTGGAAAACAAAGATTAAAAAAGCCAGTAATATTTCAGACAAAAAGTCATAAAATTATAATCATATTCCTCAGTTTATTCAGTCCTGTGTAACTAATTCTTATTGATCTTGATCTTTTGTTAGTGGTTTTATGAAGTCATCCATTTATCCATCAGAGTTCTGTAATTTCTTTTTTTTTTTTTTTTTTTTT
>RJWK010050518.1:0-16254 GCA_004363435.1 Platanista minor | reverse complement strand
ACAGGACGGCTCCAGCACCACAAAGCCTTCCCCCCTGCTGCCCCCGACCACTGCCTGACCCCTGGCAACCACTAATCTGCTTTCCATCTCTATGATTTTGTCATTTCAAGAATGTTATATTCTTCATGTAGTATTTGACCTTTAGAGGTTGGCTTATTTTTACTCAGCATAATGCCACTGGGATCCATCCAAGCTGTTGCGTGCATCAACAGTTTGTGTCTTTTTATACCTGAACAGTGTTCCGTGGAGTGGACGGGCCAGAGTTTGTTTAAACCTTCACTTATAGAGGGTCATTTTGGTTGTTTCCAGTTTGCGGCAATTGCAAACAAAGCTGCTATAAACAATCATTTACAGGTTTCTATATGGACACAAGTTCTCAGTTCTCTGGGATAAATGCCCAAGAGTGCAATTGCTGGGTTTTATGGTCAATGTGTGATTAGGTTTTTTAGGAACTGCCGAACGATACTCCAGGGTGTCTGTGCTGTCTTACATTCCCACCAGAAGTGTCTGAGATGCAGATTCTCTGCATCCTCACCAGCATTTGGTACTGTGTGTGTATGTACATTGTGTATATAATTTTAGCTATCCTTATACGTGTGTAGTGATTCCTCATTGTGGCCTTACTTTGCATTTCCCCAACAGCTAGTGATGTTGAACATCTCCTTAAGTGCTTATTCAACATCTTTATACCCTCTTTAGGGAGAGTATACCCTCTTTTGCCATTTTCTCATTGAATTTTTGGTTTTCTTACTGTTAAATTTTGAGAGCTTCTTATATACTTTAGAAATGAGTCCTTTATTAGATATGTGGTTTTGCTCCAGTCCATATCCTATCTTTTCATCCCCCTAACAGAGCTATTTGCAGAGCACAAGTTTTTAATTTTGATGAGGTCCGATTTATTATTTTTTTCTTTTATGTATCATGCTTTTTGTGTTATGTCTAAGAATTGTTCACCAAACCATAGGTCTGGAAGATTTTCTCCAATGTGTTCTTCAAAAAGTTTCATAGTTTTGCACTTTACATTTAAATCTGTGATCCGTTTTGATTTAATATTTATGTAAGGTGTGAGTTGTAGGTTGACGGTTTTTTGTTTGTTTGTTTGCTTTTTGCCTGAGGATATTCAAGTGCTCCAGCACCATTGTTGAAGAGACTGTCCTTCCCCCATGGAATTGCTTTTGTGTTTCTGTCAAAAATCAGTGGAGTATACTTGTGAGGGTCTATTTCTGGATTCTCTACTCTGTCCCATTAATCTATGCGTCCCTTCCTTCTGCCAATACCACACAGCCTTGATTACCATAGCTGCGCAGTAAGTCTTGAAATCAGGTAGACTGATTCCTCTGGTTCATCCTTCTTTTTCAAAATAGTTTTAGTTTTTCTAGTTTATTTGACTTTCCATATAAATTTGAGAATGATCTTATTTATATCTACAAAAAAAATCTCCCTGTGATTTTGATAAGAATTGTGTTAAACTTGCATATCAATTTGGGGAAAATTCATGTCTTTAGTATGTTGAATCTTCCAATCCATGAACATGGTATATCTCTCCATTTACTTAGATCTTTTAAAATTTCCTTCATCAGCATTGTGTGGCTTTCAGCATACAGTTCTTATACATGTTTTATTAGATTTACACCTACTTCATTTTTTTGAGCAATTATAAGTGGTTTTGTATTTTTAATATCACTTTCCACATATTCATTGCTAATATTTAGATATACATTTATTTTTGTATGTTGATCTTGTAGCTTATGACCTTGCTGAACACACCTATTAGTTCTAGGAGTTTTTTTCTTCTTCATCATCTTCTCCTTTTTTTTTTTTTTTTTTTAATTAGTAGATTCCTTGAGATTCTGTATTTACACCCTCATGTTGTCTACAAATAGATCCAGTTTTGTTTCTTTCTTTCTGATGCATATGGTCTTCTGTTTCCTTCTCTTGTCTTATCTCTCTGGCTAGACCTCTACTACCAAGTTGACCAGCAGTGGTGAGAGTGGACATCCTCATCTTGTTCCCGATATCAGGGGGATAGTACACATTCTTTCACCATTAATTATGATGCTGATTGATGTAGATGTTAGATGTAGTTTTTTATTTTTTTATTTTTTTTGGTAGAGGTCCTTTATCAAATTGAGGAGGTTCCCTCTACTCCTAGCTTTCTAAGAATTTTTATCATAACTGAGTGTTGAATTTTGTTAAAATGAAAACTCAGGTTCCTTCCAAGGAGGGCACAGCATCTGTTGGGAAAGCAAATGAAGGACCTGCCTTAGGGTCAGAGAAGGAGGCCTTGACTACACCTGGGCTTAGATCTGAGAGAGGGGGAGGGAGTGGCCAGAAGGGAGCAGGTGGGGCAGCAATTGATGAGGGTCCTCAGAGTCTTGAAGGCCACTGGGATGGGAGAGAGTGGAGGACATGCAGGGGACAGGAGGGTGGCCGGCAAGGGAGAGTGTGAAGGGAGGGGAGCTTGACAGGCAGGTGAAGCCAAAGTACCTCCATCAGAGATCACAGTAAGGGTTCCAGCTTTATCCCAGGTACAGTGGGCGAGAGGGAGCAGAGTGGCATAGTGAGATCAGTTCACAGGCCACTGCAGTTTCCAAGGTCAAAGGCAAAGGTGACTCAGGCTATGGAGGGGAACAGTGGGGAGAAGTGTGAGTGTAAAACCATTTAGGGTGTAAACTCCACAGTCTGTGATGGTTGGATGTCAGGGTAACAGTTGGGGAGGTGCCACGAGCCTGATCTTTTTGATCAGTGCCCTGTTTCCCAGGAAGGCAACTTGTTAGCCCAAGAGATTGCAACGAAGAGCCTCTATGGACACAATAATTTTCTCATTCACAGCTCTTTAACCCCCTCATGACACAGCACTTTACAGCCTAGAGAGCTTTGAAGCTTCATCATCTCTGGTCATCCTGCTCATGCTCTTCAGGGCCCCCACAGACAGCCTCCCCCACTGCTCACCCCAGCCCCCGATCTTGTTTGGTTGTGCTGCTCAGGGTTCCCTGGACCAGTCCCACTGGGACAGCCCCCTGTGTCTTCTCCCACACTGTCCCACACCCTGACCTGGCCTCCCTCTGCTCTCTGTGTGTCTAACCTTGGGGCTGAGCTCAGCTTTGGATGCCCAGCAAATCCACTCTGGATTAGTCTGATTTCTTCCTATCAGAGAAGCACAACACTTCAGTTACACAAGGCATCCGTCATTTCATGATCATTGTAGGATAGATTCCTGTTTGCTGTTGCTTTCATGCCTGTCTTCACAGTGGGTCTGATGTTCCCAGGAGGTAAGAACTGTCACATTCCTTTCTGGTCCCCCCATAGACCCCCACTAAGCTGCTACGCCGGGTGAATGCATTTTTGCTAAACTGGATCTTATGGAATTGCAGTGTGTGGGTCTGTGGAGCGTCAGGCTCAGGAGAAGCAGAGGAAAGATGGTCAGCTGAACCCGGGTTGGTGGAGAAGGTGGGTGGGCTCCCTGAAGCCCAGAGAGGCATATTAAGGAAAGTGTGGAAAGTGTGGGAACCGACAAAGCCGGAACCTGCATGAAGATGGCGGCGGCCGGGCATCAGCGGGATCCAGGTGTGGTAATCAGAGGGAAGCTGGCGTGGAGGTGGTTACCTGGGTGTTGGGAGGCTGAGGCGGCAGACAGAGGGAGGTGAGCTGACTCAGACGCGATAGCTGCAGAGGCAGTGTGTTCCCTAGGCTGGTGGAGCTCAGAAGAGCTCAGAGGAGTGCCTGTGGGCTGGTGGTGGAATCTCCTGGGGCAGAGTTGGTGCAGGGCCTCCAAGCAGCCAGGGCTCAGACCCTGGCTCTGCCAGTGCCTCTGTGGGTGGTTGACTGTGCTGGTGTGATGCCCACAGGCCCAGCAAAGAGCTCTGGAATCCCTTCTTCCCACTGTGCCTTCCAGTCTACCACTGGCAAAACTGAAGAGCAGTCAGATGCCCAGGGGGCTGGGGACTATGCTTGCCGATCCCAGCCCCAGGGCCACAGAGCAGAGTAGGGAAGGATGGGCTTGAAGCCAAGAGACACAGGGAAATCAGTTCTGCATCGACAGGAAGGGAACTGGGAATAGTTGATAGCTCATCTTTTTTTTTTTTTTTCTTTTTGCGGTGAGTTAAAAACAGACACCCACATCCACCCACCCAAATTAACATTTCCTCATTTTTGCTCCAGATATTTAAAATATGAAGGAAATGAACAATTCTGATCAGGCTGAAGTCTCCTTCGCTGTCCTCAAGCCCAGAGAAAAATTCCTCTCTCAGCTGTGAGGATGAACTGCCAGCATTTGGCTTTATATTAATGCTGTGATGTGTGTATCAATGAAGAATGCATGCTATTGCCTTGGGTTTTTTTAAAAAAATCACATAAGAATGAATTATAAGTCAAGGTTTACTATGAAGCTGTAATAATTAACATTCTATCCTGCAGTATATATTCTGAAACTTATTTTTCGTTCAAAATATCCCTTTGAAATCTAGCCACATCATGCATTACATATAGAGTTCAATAATACCTTGTAGCTGTATCAGAATGTATTCAAATGGACCCCTGATATTTGGATTTATGCTTGACCTTCCGGCTCTAAACAACTCCACAGTGAAAATTCCATACGTTTATCCCAGCGCACTTCTCTTTCAGGTTTCCCCAAGAGTCTATGTTCCTCTAAGTAGATTTGATGAGTCAGATGTTTGAACATCCACATTTTCATTTGTTTAAATTTATTTTTAACATAGAGTAACATTCACACTTTGTGTCCAGTTGAACAGGTTTTGAAAAATCCTCACCACTTTTAGGATCCTCACCACCCCCCGAAATTCCCTGCTCCTGCCTCTCTGTGGTCCAACCCTTGCCCCACACCCACCTCTCAGCAGCCACCATCTTCTCCATCTACTTAAGGTTGCTTTTTTCTAGAATGCAATATAAATGGAATCACAGAGTAGGTGGCATTTGGGGTTTGGCTTTCTTCACTAGCATCATGCCTTTGGGACTCACCCATGCTCTCACGTGCGTCCAGCTCGTTCCTGCATGGTGCTGAGGAGGACTCTGCAGTTTGGAGGGACCCAGCATGTTTATTCCTCCACCTGATGGAGGATATTTGGGGGCTTCCAGATTTTGATGATTGCAATAAACATTCACATACAGGTTCAGTGGAAATATAGGTTTTCGTTTCTCTTGGGAAAAGACCTAGGAGCGGGATAGCTGGGTCTTACTATAAGTGCACACTTGATTTCTTAGGAAAATACCAAACTGTGTTTCCAAAGTTGCTGCTGTACCATTTGCATTCCCACCAGCAATGAATGAGGGTTCCAGGTGCTCTGTGTCCTTGTCAGGACTTGGTATTGTCAGATAAATATGTATACACACGCATATTTAATAAGTATGTATTGTTAGCTTATGGTAATTTTAATTTGCATTGTTAACTTATGGTAATTTTAATTTGCATATCTCTATCGGTGAATAATATTCAGTGTATTTTCATCTGCTTATTTGTCACCAGTATATTTTCTTAGCTAAAATGTCTGTTCAGACCTCTTGCCCATTTTTATTGGTTTATTAGTTTTCTTACTACTAAATTGTGACAGTTCTTTACATATCCTCGATACTAGTTCTTTGTCAGAAGTGAAGATTTGCAAATACTTTCTCCCAGATGCAAATACATCTCTCGTGGAAATATATTTTCATTCTCTTAATAGTCTTTCACAGAGCAAAAATTTTAGTTTTGATAAAATCCAACTTAATGTTTTTCTTTTCTGTTTTATGCTTTTGGTGTCATGTCAAAGAAAACTTTGCCAAGTTAAGGGGTTGGCAAACTATTTCTGAAAAGGGATAGATAATGAATGTTACAGTCTTTGTGGACACATGATCTTTATCTCAATCACATATACTTGGTTTGGGGGAGGGGGTTTGGTGTATGGGTTTTTTTTTTTTTTTTAACAAGCAATTAAAAATGCAAAGCCATTCCTAGCTCAAGGGCCATATAAAACTGTCCTTGGACTGGGTTAGGCTTATGGACCATGGTTGACTCCTAGACTAACCCAAGGTCACAAAGATTTTCTCCTATATTTTCTTCTAGAAGTGTTGTATGTTTACATTTCACTTTCATGTCTGTGATCCATTTTGAGTTAATTTTTGTGTAACGTGAGGTAAGGGTCAAGATCCAAAGTGTGCATATTGATGTCCATTGTTTCAACACCATTTGTAGAAATTCTCCATTGCGAAGGCAAATGCTTTTGCACTTAGTAAAACTCAACTTGACTATATTTGTATGGGTCAGTTTCTGGACTCTATTCTGCTCCACTGTTCAATCCTTTTAAGAGGTTGTTTTCAGTATTTTATACAGTTTTAGCAGAAAAGTTGGTAATAATCACTGAGCCCATCATTACTGGAAGCAAATGTCTCTGAGTTTACTTATTTTAACCATAATAGTCCATCACATGTGGTCATTTTCACTGTCACAAACACTAAACTGCCAAGTTCATGGCCTCCTGTGCACACATCTGAGGGATATCTTGGCCCCTGGTGCTCAGTGGGGCATTGCCACCCCTTCCATCACCCACTTTGTGCTTTCACAGTGCTTGGAATCACAGTAATGGCACTGAGGGGTTAGCGGCCAGGGGTGCTAGACACCCTATAATCTGTGGGTCAGCACGGACATGAAGAATTGCTTTGCATCTCACACAACTTTCAAATGTCTCATCTGAGCATTCATGTAGGGGAATCTGTTTACCCAATTTTGTATATGAATAAAAATATTTTTGCATGGATGAAATATAAACTGAACATGCATGCTGAATTTTCCAGGGATGTAACTACCTTGTAAATAGAGTTTAGACTGAAGTGTGTTTTATTCAGGACTTTACCAAGAGTCCTTCACCATTTCAGGTGATCATGTCACCGATGGTCTTTGAACAGTGCTACCATATTGGAGGGTTTATAAATATCACCTCCTATGGATTGTGCAGCATATCATCCTCTCTTCTAGGCACCCACACAATGCAGCTCTACTAGTCTGTACTTACATCACTATTGACAGCGATCATACACACACACACATGCCAGTGTTTTTACTTAGTCTTATTTCAGAATGTTGTATACAAAGTGTAGACAATATTCAGCTAAATATTTCAAATACAAACTTACTCATTCTAAGAAAACAAAAGCATTTGACACCTTCATTGAGTCTTTCACTTTGCTGTGCCTGAGCATGAATATGTGGAATTAGATACTGTTCTACTATAAATTCCTCTCCTTTTATTTCTACTTCATATTATAGATAGGGCATTATATTGATTTTTTAAAAACAATATGTGCTGGTTAGGTTATAGTGCCTACGATTTTCATGTCAGGATAGTAAAGGGGTGTTATACAGTGTTTGTAACAAGAAGGGCTTGCTGGGTCTGGAGGAATAGAAGTGGAATTTCCGGGAGAGAGGGGACGCCCACATTTTCACCCTCGCTAGTTTTGCCGAGCTACTGTCCACTGTCCACGGTGCTGACACAGTGACTTCCTGCCTCACAGCAAGCGACCTCCTCCCCAGGGTCCACATCCTCATCAGCTCTCGCACGGCTGATTTGCTTTTGTAATGTGTGCAGTGGTATCTGTCGTTTAATTTACATCTCCCTAGTGCTACTGAGTTTATACATCTTTCCCTCCTGTTGACTACCTGGGAATCCTCCTTGGTGACTTGAAGTTCACATCCATTGTCCATTTTTCTGTTGTACATTTTACTTTATTCCTAATTGATTGCTACAGGTTATTTACAAGTCTGGACGCTAGTGCTTTCTCTATGTACTGTAAATTGTTCCATGCATGTAAATTGTTCACATTTCTTTTCATTATGTTGTTTATTTGCTTATTTATTTATTTGGTACTAAAGTTTTTCATTTGTTGTAGTTACTTTCATCAATCTTTGCTTTAGGTGTTACTTTCTTTGGGTCTTGTCTAAGAAATTATTTCTTATTCTTAGGTCATAATGAAAATATCCTATAATTCTTTTAAGAAGTTTTAGGGACTTACAAAAAATTTCTGTCTTTAATCATGTGGAATTCATTATATTGAATAGAGTAAGGGAGGGAAGCTAATTATTTTCTTTTCTGATGAAAAGTTCCTGTGTTAAGCCACCTGCCCATCCTTCCCTGATTTGTAACACAACCTCTATAATTCATTAAATTCCCACATATACATCATCCTGTTTCAGGGCTATTCTGTAGGGATTTTTTGTTGCTGTTCTACTGATCCATTTGCGATATTTGTAATTTGCTGCACCAGTATAGTCGAGTTTTATTTTCTATGTTTTCATAATACTTCTTGACTTCTGGTATTCAAGCCCCCCATCCATAAACTTACTTGCTTCAAAATTATTCTTGGACTTTGACTCCCTCACCTGAATTTTGGAATTGGTTTGTCAATTTTCACTAACAATACTATTGGGATTTTGATTGAGATACCATTGGATTTATTAATTAATTTGGAGAGAATTGTAATTTTTATGATATTAAGTCTACCCATCCATGAAAACCTCTTTATTTATTCAGCTCTTTTATTATGTCCTTCAATAAACTTTGTAATTTCTTCATAAAAATTCTTGTGCATCTTTTATTACATTTATTCCTAAGTAACATAGTTTTTGTCATTATTGTGAATGGGATTTTTTTCTCTATCACGTTTCTTTGCTATTTTATGGCACATGGGAATGCTATGGGTTTTTCAAATGTTGGTTCTAGGACTTCCCTGGTGCAGTGTCTAAGAATCCGCCTGCCAGTGCAGGGGACATGGTTCAAGCCCTGGTCTGGGAAGATCCCACATGCTGAGGAGCAACTAAGCCCGTGTGCCACAACTACTGAGCCTGTACTCTGGAGTCCGCGAGCCACAACTACTGAGCCCGCGTGCCACAACTACTGAAGCGCATGTGTCCTAGAGCCCGTGCTCTGCAACAAGAGAAGACACTGCAATGAAGAGTAGCCCCTGCTCACTGAAACTAGAGAAAGCCTGTGCACAGCAACGAAGACCCAATGCGGCCAAAAAAATTTTTTTTAAAGTTGGTTCTACATTCAACTACTCTGTTTTTACATGTTGATCACTATGTCCAGGAACTCTGAGGATGTCTCTTCTAAGCTTTAATCAGTTGTCCAGATTCCTGGACAATTGTGTAATTTGCAAATAACCACAATTTTAGCTCCTTCCATTGTCTATCTTTTTTTTTTTTTTTTTACAGCACAGATTACAGCACCCAGGGAAATGCTGAATAGCAACACTGACTGCCATCAGTCATGCCTTATCCTTGGCTTAAACGGAAATGCTTCTCCAGTTCAACCATCTTAAATGTAATTTCACATGATATTAATATTGCTATAATGGTTTTGTTATAATTAGTATTCTATGATTTTATTTTAGCTTTCCTATATATACACGTTCATATAAATTCCATTTATATTCCAATCTTATAATCTGTTTTTGAATACATTTGCATGTATTATAATTGATTACTATAATATTGTACTTACTTCTGTCATCTTATTTTGATTTTACTATTCTATGTTTTCCTTTTTTTTTTTCATCCTTTTTTTTGCTGTCTGTTGGATTGACCCCTTTCTCTTTTATGTCTCAGCAGGCTTGGCAATGATTAATTATATTTCAAACATTTTAGTGAGTACTTAAAGTTATAAACACAGAATTAAATTTAAAAATTCCAGAAATTATAGAGACATTCAGAATATCCATCTTCCTTTTGTGCATGACCAAGATCTTCCCATGCTTGAAGCATTGAACTCATCTTCTTTTTAATTATTCTGTAAGGATTTATTTTGGCTCCTTTTTGTAAGCATAGAAAGTTAGTGGGATTGTTTTTTTATATGCTTAGTACTAAATTGTATTTACAAACATATTTTATCAATCAAGGCACCCTTTTTGTTTCCTGAATTTTAACTCTTTTCCCCTGGGTTTTTTCTCCTTGCTGAATTACATCATTTATTAGTTCTTTCAGTGAGGGCTGGGATCAGTAATCTCTCTCAATCCTTGTATATCTGAAAAATCTTGATTTTTGTCCCTCTTGGATGGTAGTCTGCCTGGGTATAGAATTCTAGCTTGAACATTATTTTTCCTCAGCAGTTTGAATGAATTACTATATTGTTCCAGGAATCCCTTTTGGTTGATCATAAATAGGATGCCTTCACCCCTTCTCTCTCATAGCCTTTAAGGTTTTTTCTTTGACGTTTTGTGATTTCATTAAAATATGTCTTCTTGTGGGTTTGTTTGCATTTATCCTGCTTGGAATAAATTGAGCTTCTCTTAGCTGAAAACTTTTATCTTTCTCTGTTCTAGAACATTCATAGCCTTGATCTCTGAGAATATTTCTTCTCCAATTCACTGTGTCTCCTTCTGAAACTCATATTAGACCATGTTAGACCTCCTCGCTCTATCTTCCAAGCCTCAACCTCTTTCTTATATAGTATGCATCTCTTTAAAACGATCTCTTTGTTTTAAGCTTTACTATATATTTATAACTGGGGGGGGGGGGCATGCATTTTAATCAATGTCTTACATGTTGGAAATGGGAGTGGAGGTTTTCCTACCTCAGTTCAGACTGACATGTTGAATCTTGATTCTCCCTTTGTGCTTTGAATCCATGACCAGGTTTTCTCCATTATTTTTAGCTACTGATGTGGTGGTCCCAAGAGGTAAAACCATTAACATCCCATCTCCTATTCTCTGGCGAGCTATTTATTCATACTACTCTATCTCATGTTCTAGGAGTACTGGTGCTGCTACTACTTGCAGTGGTAGTAGTAGTAACAGGAGTGGTCGTGGCAGTCACCGCAGGTCCTCAGTTGACATTGGTTCCATAAGTGGGCACCTGTCCATCACTGTACAGAGCACTTCCTATACAGCGTCTCATTTCATTCTCTCAGTGACCTGTGGGATGGCACGGCTATTTATCCTCTTTTGAGAATGATAAACTGAACACAGAGAGGCTGGGAGAGTGGCCAATGTCACAGAGACAGCAAGTGCCGGAGTTGGGATTTGAAGTCACAACCTCAGACCCCATGAATGAAGTACTTGACCATTATGGCTCTGAAGTGTCTCCAGAAAGAACCAGAAAGCAAGAAAACCAGGCATCTAGACTCTGAATATATTAACTGAATGTCTCTTTTTCATGCTCTGGTCATTGATAGGATCCTGCCTTTGAGAGGTTATCATTCTAAGAAGAAACTGATATGGGAGCGTAATCAGAGCACATCGAAACAGCAGTGAGAGCTTCCGAAGCCCGTGGTCCTTGAGCTGAGTCATAAAGATGAGGGGAATTATCCAGGCGAAGGGAGAAAAGTGTGGGATCTAGGCAGAAGGCTCAGCACTGCGGAGGCTGACCGGGAAGCAGCATCTACTGGGTATGAGTCACTGCAAAGAGCTGGTGCTGCAGGAGGACAGAATGAGGGACCGCAGCTGCGGACAACGCTGGGCACGTGGGTAGGAAGGACCTTTTCTTGCCACATCAAGGACAGAATCCTTGGACAAACAGACAATGTAGGGGGAGACAAAGGGAGGGTGTCAGGTATGCAGAGAGACCCTCACACCTAGCCAACAATCGGGCGAGTCATTTTTACAGAGGTCTGGATCATTGAATGTCTTGAAAACAAGGATTTCAGGTGAGAAAGGACCATTTCTATTCCATGCAAACCTTGCGCGTATTTGAATTTTCTCATTTCAGTAACTGGTGTATGGAAACCCCTGAACTGGAGGAAAAGGCACCAGTTCTGAGGCACAAGCCCTGCCCTGTCCGCAGCACCTCCTGGGGACTCCGGCGGCCTCTTTCATTTTTCAGCCACATCCCAATTCACAGGCAGGGACAATGGGCCGTTGCTAGTAGCAGCCCTTCCAATGTGATGAGGAACAAAATGAATGAGGGACCTAATTTGAAAAATGATGTGGCTGTGATCTAATTTAAGCCACCAGGTTAATACATTTTTTCCCCTAATTTCAGCCTTGGGTGCACCGCATTCATTGGCACTGGCCGCATGGTTCTCAGTCCCTGTTCTCAAGTCACTTTTGTGCATAAAGCTGTTTATTCTTAACTAGATTAAGGCTGCAAGAGGCTGGGCTGTGCCCTTTCCACAGTTTCCAGTGTGGGGGCTGCATCTCGCCATCAGATTAGGGGCTGCTCGGGACAGACAATACTCACCCACTTACTTCGCAGATCTTCAGCAGATACCTGCTCTTTGCCGGGCACGGGCAGGGCTGGGGTTTCAGAGCCCTGATGCTGAAGTGGCCTCGCCTTTGTGCGGAGGGGCTATAATGGGTCATGGGCACCGACAGCAGTGGCCAGAGAGGGATGGGTTCAGTGGAAACACTGGGGAGGGTCTCGAGGGCTGGTAGCGCTGGGACTCTGGGGAGGGCTCTGGGCAGAAGCAGCCACTCAGCGAGAAAGGCAGTGAGTGACTCACTCCACAGCATGAGCTGGCGAGACAAAAGGTGAGGCCGAGGGGCCAGCTGGGCTACGGTCCTCAGCAAAGGGGACGGGCCTCTTCATTCAGGAGGAGGCGGAGACACAGGGCATTAATCTCGAGACTCACAGGCCATGTTGGTGTCTGAGAGCAGAACTTCCCCAAGTGCAACCTGCAGATTCCTGTTCTGCAGCTGGGGGCGAGGCCTGAGTCTGCATTTCTACCAAGCTCCCTACCCAGGTGTTGCTGAGGAGAGCTCTGTGAGTGGCAGCGGGGATGCAGGGAGAGGATGGCCTGAAGGCAGCAGGGCCAGCAAGGAGCTGGCCTCAAGCCCTGTTGGGATGGAGGCCGGTCCCCCTCGTCCTGTTCACCCCTGGAGCCTCCAGAGCAGGGAACTAGGTGCTCTATTTCCTCCCTCCCCCTGCTGCTTCCTCGTGTTTGCTCATTTGTTTGTCCTTTCCTTTGTTCAAAGGAAACATGGAGAAGGAAGTACACGGCTGGGGAGCTGCATGCCCAACGTGGGTGAACATCTGGCCGGCAGAGCGGAGCAAGACCCACAGGTCCTCCTCCTCCATGGAGCCTGCCCTGACTGCTCAGCCCCGCCAGCACACCCCTCTCTCGGGAGTGGCTATGCTCCATGTGCAGGGGTCACACACGTTTCCCACTAAAGCTTCTGTCAACAGAAACTATCTTCTTCCTTTGTTTCTCCCACAGGGGGCAACTCAGGGCTGGGTCCCCAGTGGAAACTTGACCATGACCTTCTAATTTGGGAGGCAGGTCAGGAGAAGTGGTCAGACCTGTCCCAGACGCTGAAGTCCCTGTCAGATGTGTGGCGAGAGCCTGGGCCATAGCAGGCTAGTGACACCCAGGAGATGAGGGCTCCCCTCCATCCCCCAGCCCAGTCCCCCCAGGGAGGGAGTTGGTTACAGAGTGAGGTGGGGGCAGCCTGGGAGAGAAGAGGCTGAGGGCGGGGATCAGCAGCTGCTTTGGGGTCTAGAGGAGGCAATTTCACGTCTCTGTGCCTTTAAACTGAACCACAAAGGCTAGATTCCCAGGGAGGGGCCCCCGGAATAGGGGAGGGGCCACCTCGCTCCGGGGGACCATTCTCACTGCTTAACGATGCACAGCTCAGTAATGCAGAGAGAGTCTACCAGAGCCAGTACGATCTGAAATTAAAGAGAAATAGAATGTATTAAAAATGCATTGCAGCGTTAATGGAGGATGCCAGCTTGACAGCCCGAGCGGCATGCATCATGCCCGGATCGGGAAGAGCAGCTCTGGGCTGGCAGCTTCTCCTCGGCCTCCCTGCCGGCCCCAGGGCTCCAAACCACAGGAGGAAACTGGGGCTGGGGCTGACTCACCCGAGGAGATACCAGCGTCTGCTACTCCCTCCACCCCGGGTCCTCCCGATTCCTGGGGAGCCATCCATCACCCTCCCAGGAGTGGCCCCCAGGCTGCCAGACAGCTTGCTTCCTGCTCTGTCCTCAGGCACCTTCTCTGTGCCCACACGCCCTTTCCTCGGGAGCCAGGTTCTCTCCTTCCCGCTTCCTGACCCCTCCAGGCAGCTGAGACTCATTTCTTAAGGGCCTCTGTGGACCCCCATTTGAATTTCCTGGGAGGAAATTCAGGGTTTGTAGGAGAAATGTTAGGCCCTGGATGGACGCAGGGAGTCCGGGGGTGGCTCTGTTCTGTGTTTTGTGGTCAGCTCAGCTGGCAGAAGGACCCCCCCGGGCACAAAAGAGGGGCCACTCTGCCACCTGATGCTGTGACACATGGCACCTCAGGGGGCACTGCTGTGCGGCAGCCAACAGCGCTGGCACTGGGCTGAGTGCCAGCCGAGCCACCTCCTAACCGTGTGGCCTTGGGGGGGTGACACTTACCTGGCTAGGCCGGGGGTCCTCAGTTTTGAAAGGGAGCAGATGAAAGTGACTGCTGGGGTGGGGATTACACGGACTCGGGTGTGTCCTCTCCGTGGCACCGAGCCAGGAACGAAGGAATGGGTGTCCTGGGGGGAGGGGGGCACGCTGGGGACCATCGTGGACACTCGGTAGGGAGGACAGGGCGGGCCAGGCACCCATACAGGGCGGGCAGCGGGAACAGCCGGAGCTTCCTCAGAGGCTCTGGAGCTGAGCTCATGGAGGCTGGTGGGGAGGCTGCCTCCGGGAACAGGCCCGAGGCTCTGGCCCCTGGGTGCAGTGCCAGCCCACAGGGGGCGTGGCTGTGTGGCGGGGACACGGCTCTCCTTCTTGGAGGGGGGTGGAGGGACCCGTGCAGGCGCTGCTTTCCTTTGCAGAACTGAGATTTTTTTTTTCTTCTATTTTCACTTCTGGCCAATTAGTGCAGCTCAGGCTGGTAAAAACAAGAAGCACAAGAGAAAACAAGTGAGAACGAGCGCGGAAGGCCCCAGGTGCCCGCCCTGGGGCGAGCAGGCGTTCTGCCAATCATGGTTCTTACACTCTCTTCTGGGCTTTTACCTTGTTCTCCCCATTTGGCTGTAATAAGAGTGATCACGAGCCTCCCTCCTGGCCCAGCCAGCGGGTTCCTGTCCGCCAGGACCTGGCACCAGCCCTGGGAGCTGGGAACTGGGCGCAGAGTGGGCCTGGTGTCTGGCCCTGCCGTTCCTTCTGACAAATCCATTCACCGCCGGCCTCCCTGTGGGGCCCGGGGGGCTCCGGAGCTGGGCCAGGCGCGGGGCATCCAGGTGGTGACACGAGGGAACCCAGGGAAGTGGGGAGACTCCCGGGGCCACGGGCAGGGAAGTGGGGGAATATTTTGTTCCCCACCTTCCAGCCTTGACTGCAGTGACGCTGCATGTAAGCCCATCTTACAGGCTGGGGACAAGAGGAACTGGAGATAGAGGGCTGACTGCTGAGCAAAGTGCTCCCCGGGGCAGAGGCTGGTGGCCTGTGCTGGGCAAGTCGCTTCTGCTCCCCAGGCCTCAGTTGCTGCAGTGACTAAATAGGGCTGATCGAAAGATTGGAGAAATGACGCCATGGGGCATTCAGGAAGTGTCTTGTTTGAAGGAAGCGTTTAGGACTTGCCACCTACTTCGCCTCTTTCCTCCCCACCTCCGTTGTTTGGAGAAGGGCTGGAGAGGGGCAGCCTCCCCGGGGACGGGGAGAGCCAGGGTGGGGGTAGTGTAGTGGGCTGTGTTGGGGGACCATGGGAGCGGCACCAGCATTCCTGGGAACAGGGGCTCTCCCTGGGGCCCATGGGTTCTACCCATGAACTTGTGAGGGACGCTGACCAGCCCAGCCTGGCCGCAGGCGCACGGCACAGAGCGAGGCCCAGTCTTGCCTCTGTCTCCAGGGTCCCACCACTGTGCAGGGCTTCCTCTGCCCGGAACTTCTCTGCTCCTCCCGTTCACCTCCCTTTCCTGCCCCTGCTACAGCCCCTCTGGCTGGGCTGCCGTGACGGATACCTGGCTGAGGCAGCAGGTGTGGCCTGGGCCCCCATCCCCGGTCTGCTCCTTGCTGGTGGTCTGGCAGTGGGTGTGTCAGTAACCCCCCTAAGGACACTCTGTTCATGTGCACGTAGGTGTGTGACAGCCACCACCCCACAGCGGGCTGAGCCCCAGGCCACGTCGCATGCCTGCACGGGGTGGCCATCCCATAAACGGGTCCCACTGGCATCCTGTAGACGGCTGCCAGGCTCGGCCACGCGAGCCACAGACCAGCCCGAGGGAGACCAGGCCTTCTTACAGCCGAGCCTGCCTGCCTGACCTCGGCCTGCTCTCTGCGACCCTGCGGCAGTTCTCGTACCCCAGGCCTGGCTTGCGGGCGTGCTGTGAGCGTGTACAGGAGACTTCAGGGAGGCTGCTTAACTATAG
>RJWK010050517.1:0-16254 GCA_004363435.1 Platanista minor | reverse complement strand
TTAGCATATGGTATTTGTTTTTCTCTTTCTGACTTACTTCACTCTGTATGACAGACTCTAGGTCCATCCACCTCACTACAAATACCTCCATTTCTTTCTTTTTATGGCTGAGTAATATTCCATTGTATATATGTGCCACATCTTCTTTATCCATTCATCTGTCGATGGACAGTTCGATTGCTTCCATGTCCTGGCTATTGTAAATAGAGCTGCAATGAACATTGTAGTACATGTAATTAGTCTTTAATATTACCTCTTGCCTGGGTTTTAAGTAAGAATATACTGAATAAATATTTTCTTTGATATGATTTGTTTATAACAGAAAGCTTTGTATTAAATGCTCAGATATATTGAGTAATAAAATAAAGCATATTATACCACCACTTAGATCATCCCTCATTATAATTCATTTGGACTCTTTAGTTACCACCCATCTCAAACTCTCTTTCTCTTAAATGTATTGAAAATATCACTCTACCGAAATAATTTCCCTGAAGTACAGCTATGATAATGTCACTTCTCCATGTAAACACCTTAATGAGTTCCCCATTTCTTATAGAACAAATTCAAATTTTTTAGCCTGGAATTTACTGCTTCCCACAATATTATCCAAACCTTAATCTTTAGGTTTGTCTTCTCTTATATTTTTTGTAACAATCATCTGTTATGATTATATCTGTTATATCTTTTGTAACAATCATCCTTAGTGGAAATATTCCATGCCTCCCATAAATGCCTGACACTTTTGCTCCTCTCTGACTTTGCTAATGAAGTTTTGTCTGCTTGGACCACGCACATCCTCACACCTCCCCTTATACATACCTTTCCCCCACCCAACCCTTCTTCTACGTATTTTACTATTCTTCAAGGACCTACAAAATGCCATCTTCTCCATGAAGCAGCGGCCCAACACCAATATTTGCATAAACTTATTTCTGTAGGTCAGGTCTTAAGTAGTTTGTACATCTATTATTCTCTTATCACATCATATATTTATTAAATAAATTTTATTTAATTTTAATTTACCCCACGGTACTTTGTATTTTAAGTATATATGGTAAATATTTATTGAATGAATGAACAACATAATACTTTGTCTTTTCTATGAGTTAAGGCTCCTTGGAAGCAAACTTGTATCATTAAGAGGTGAAGAAGCATAAGGCTCTATTTTTTTCTAACATCTTTATTGGAGTATAATTGCTTTAGGCTCTATTTTTTTTTTTTTTTTTTTTTTTTTTTTGCAGTACACGGGCCTCTCACTGTTGTGGCCTCTCCCATTGAGGAGCACAGGCTCAGCGGCCATGGCTCACGGGCCCAGCTGCTCCGCGGCATGTGGGATCTTCCCGGACCGGGGCACAAACCCGTGTCCCCTGCATCGGCAGGTGGACTCTCAACCACTGCGCCACCAGGGAAGCCCTAGGCTCTAATTTTTTATTTCCAGTTTAAATCTAGTACCAGACAATAGGAAGTAAATGGTATTACTACTAGATATCAAATGAATAATTCATAGACTAGTTCAGAATCAACCTAACATCTTTTGCAAAAACAACAGTAACAAAAATACATTACATACCCCACATATTTTATACTCATAAAGAGTATATCTTTAATAGTCATCCTTTAGCATTCCTTCAGCATGATAGTTCCTCAGTGTGACACTTTAAATTTATAGACAAATACATTTTCAACAGTCAAAAAAGAAAAAGGGTGGGTATTGTAAATTTGGGCAAACCAGATTAATATTAAATTTGGGCAAGACTTCAGAATGGTAATTGAACTGATAACTTGTGAATATTTAGAATAAAATGTGGTAGCTATCAGAAGGCATAAAATACAAGTTACAACAAATTAGATTGGTTTCCTCTTTTGGTTATCATAATGGAAAATCAGGGAAACATTATGTGCCATGTGTATCTTGATTTCTCTTTTATTAAAAGTGTTCTTTATGAAATGTAGAAATAATAATATAACAGCAGTAAAAGAAACAAAAGAGAGACAAAAATCACCATCTAACAATCATTTCTCTTTATTTTTCCAAATTCCCTCCAGTTCTTTTTTCATGCACTTATTTAGTCACCAAATGTTTCTTGAACACCTTCTATATATTTCATATAGAATATTTGCATTTTAATAGTTAATTTGGCTTTCCAGATATATAGATGGATAAATGATGAAATATTAATTTAATGATAATATGGCCAGATTAATTCACAATTTGTTGAATCACACCTAAAGGACGTGAATTACTGATTTGGCATCAACCTGAGGAGGTGCTAAAACTTCTATTTTGGGGCCCAATCCTAGTCAGTATGTTCATCATCATCTTTAATTTTGAAAGAAGTAATGCTAATGAAATGTGCAGACATGCAGATGAAACAAAATTGTAGATGACAGATAATATCACAGATGAAAAAACTAGAATTCTACTCCCCTTATCATGTCATGAACCCCAGGAATTGTGTCTACATTATTAACAATAATTATATTGATGGCAACTAATGCTTTTAAAAGAGAGCTGATTATGTGTCAGACATTGTGCTTAATATTTTACCAATATTGTTTAATCCTCGCCCAAAATTTTAGGATGAGGCAGTCATTCACAGATGAGGAAATAAAGGTTGAAATTAGTTAGGTAACAAGCTAATGAGGACCAAAGTCAGAATTCCAAGTCTAATCTTCTGACCATACAGCCTGTCTTGCTTTTTCTTCAGTTTCTTTGTATCTGAGCATACCTAGAAAGTTCTCTTTAATTTCTCAGTGTTTCCCCAGTCCTTAACTCATTCTGAAAGATTTCTGCTATCCACACTGTATGTACAGATCTGACCCTCCTTGACCTTTAAAATGAAAAACAAGTATCCATTCACCACAGAGCTCTCTCTGCAGACACATGGAACACTTTTAGGCACCTCTCTCTCCTTTCTTGCTCAAGGGATTCTTCTGTAATTTTATTCCTACTCCCTCCTACTCTCCTAAGTCTATCATAGGTGACAATGTATACTTTCTTTAAGTTTTTGACTATTTACTTTTTTTTAAGACTTTATTTTTTTAGAGCAGTTTTAGATTCACAGTAAAACTGAGCAGAAGATAGAGAGTTTCCATATACCCCAGACCCAACAAATGCATACTTCCCTTGTTAACAGCATTCCCCACCAGAATGATACATTGGTTACAATTGATGAACCTGCAGTGATACATCATAATCACCCAAAATTCACATTGTACATTTCTATGGATTTGGCAAAATGTATAATGATACAAATATATCATTATGGTACCATACAGAGGATTTTCACTGTCCTTAAAATCCTCTGTGTTCCCCCTATTCATCCCTCACCTCATCCCCCTATCCCCCAACCCCTAGCCACCACTGATCTTTTTACTCTCTCCATAGTTTTGCCTTTTCCAGAATGTCATGTAGTTGGAATCATACAGTATGTAGCCTTTTTAGATTGACTTCTTCCACTTAGTAATGTGCCTTTAAAGTTCAGCTTGATCATTTTAGCTTGATAATTTATATTTTTGTCTTTTCAGCTTGATAAATCATTTCTTTTTTTTTTTTTGCTGAATAATATTCACTGTCTGGGTGTACCACAGTTTATTTATCCATTCATCTACTGAAAGACATTTTGGTTGCTTCCAACTTTTGCCAAGTGTAAATGGAGCTGCTATAAACAGCTGCTATTGTGGGAAAGTTTTTGTGTGAACTTAAGTTTTCAGTTCATTTGGGTAAATATCAAGGAGCATGGTTGCTGGATTATATGGTAAAAGTATGCTTAGTTTTATAAGCACCAAACTGTTTTCCAAAGTGGCTGAACTGCTTTGCATTCCCACCAGCAGTGAATGAGAATTCCTGTTGCTTCACATCCTCACCAGCATTTGGTGTTACCAGAGTTCTGGATTTTGGCCATTGTAATAGATGTGTAGTGGGGCTCTTTACATTTTTCAAAGACTGCTGACCTTATTGCCTATGCCTAATACATACTTCCTTGGCTATTATAAATTCTAAAGTGGCATGGTCCCAAGGTTCCTGTCACTTTTTCTTCATCAATCCTCTTCAGTCTTTGTAACCAAGTTTAGACTAGCAATTGACTTTATTGCTTTCTCTAAAATCTGAAAAATGATATTGCTTGGAAAACGAGGCAAATTTTGCCAGATGTACTGATTTTTAGCGACTATATCTTTACAAGTTATCTGGGCAGTTTAAAGTTTCCATTATGTGTATCTTTTGTTTCTGGGACAGCTTTGTGATTTGCCTTTGGCAGTAACTTTCACTCCTTCTATCTGATTGAACAGTTCATAGCTCTAGCGCCAAAGCATCATCATTCATTTTTATCCTTATCAGGATGAGGTCCTTATACCTCTATTCTTAGAGGACATCCAAAATTTGTTTCAACACCAAGATTCTATAATTTTTGCTTTCTACAATTAAGAGCCTATAGCTAAGGGAAGATGTCCTGAATGCATATTATTTATTTGTGATTTTTTAAAAATAATAATAGTTGTTTTTAATTATGTAATTATGGTGGAGCAGAGGAGTGGAGCTACAGCCTTAACTAGTTAAATTTTTTTTTTTTTTTTTAAAGAAGATGTTGAGGGTAGGAGTTTATTAATTAATTTATTTATTTTTGCTGTGTCGCGTCTTCGTTTCTGTGCGAGGGCTTTCTCTAGTTGTGGCAAGCGGGGGCCACTTTTCATCGCGGTGCACAGGCCTCTCACTATCGCGGCCTCTCTTGTTGTGGAGCACAAGCTCCAGACGCGCAGGCTCAGTAGTTGTGGCTCACGGGCCTAGTTGCTCCACGGCATGTGGGATCCTCCCAGACCAGGGCTCGAACCCGTGTCCCCTGCATTAGCAGGCAGATTCTCAACCACTGCGCCACCAGGGAAGCCCTATTAAATATTTTTAAAAGAGCACTACTATCTATTAATAGCGTCATATAAATATTTAATTGAATTTTCCTAAATGAATTCTTCAGTGAATCACAAAGCAACCCCTACTACACTGATTGAGAAAAGAGTCAGATTTATAATGCCAGAAAGGTACCCAGGATTTAACCCCAAGCTTCCTTGACTGAACACAAAGACCTAGTTCTATTATACTTTCTCCAGTTCCTAGAGTAGAAAGTACAGGTTAGATGTTACTATTGATCAGATCCTTTTCTACATAATTTGAGTAGCCTTAATCCAATGAATAAAGAGAGAAGAAAAAAATCCCTGGAAAACTCAGAATTATTTGTGGTATTTAAAAAGTGATGGCCAATATCAATTGAGTCTATAGACATATACAGAAGAAATAGTTTCCAAAGCTACAGTAACCAAGTTGCCCTTATAAATTCAACTATGTGAATTATTTATTTCTAGAGATTTTTTAGTAGGGATAATAAAAACGAGTACACAAGAGCTATTCTATATTTACATCAGCTGCCATTTAAAAGGAAAATCATGTGGCATTTAGAAGAAATAAATATTTTGAACCACCACATTTGTGCATTATTCTTCCCATTTACCTCATCTTAATGGCATGGGAAAAATTGTGCAAAAAGAGAAATGAATGTTGAGCTGTTTATATCCTGTACAGGTTAAGTAGGCATATTGTTCTCAACAGAGATACACAGCTAATGGATACTATCTAAAGCACCATTCTTCCAGCAAGACTCTCTAGATATTTGAGTAGAGAGGTACCTCTCATTCTCCATGAAACAAGGTTCCTTTCTCTATTCTTTCTGCTAATAGGAGAGAGAGAGAGAGATGATTATATCAGCTGAGATCAAAAAGACCCAAGTTTCATATGCACCTAAGCAACCTGTAACATCCATCCACCATCACTGAGGATGAGATTTTTCTTTATTGTCATTCCATAAGGCCCCTTAGAATGATCTCTGGGCATGTATTCTACTCTCTTCGAGCCTGCACTTACCTTCCTTTAAATCTTTCTCCACATGCAAAGCTGAATGGAGGTATTTACCACTTCCTGTATTAGCACCCCTTAGCCGTAGCCTTAAAATGTTAGTCTTTCAGTTTACCCTCTCCTTTCTCTCAAACTCTAACACAAAATATATAATAGCATGGAGGGTATCTAGCTCGGTTTTGACATGGACGTGGACCTTGAGGCCCTGTTTTCCCAGGTTTCTAGGGCTCTCTCGCAGCTCTGTCAGTGGTTCAGGGCTACCAATAACAATAGATAGTAAAGCCTGATTCAATGGCTTCAGTCTTGGATGTTCTCTTTTGAGAAAAAGGTAAAAAATGATGGAGACATTGGATAGCTGTTCAGTAGCATGTCATATATATACGTCCTTAAGAATGTAGTTGAATTGAGCAAAATCAAAAAGTATATCTTTTATGAACCCATGTATTGCAAACATAAACAAATTATTAGAATTGATTCCAATATTTTATAATTGTTCTTTTAAAAATAGCATTAAATATGTAAACCACTGCTTCATGTGAAATAGGACTTTGACATTCATTTAAGGGGGTTTGAACTACCTTTCTTCCTCCTCAGGTGACATTCAGTTTATAATCCATTTTCTAAAGGACATATATTAATATTTAGCAATTACTTAATTAGTTTGTGGCCATCTGAGTATCAGAATCCACAATATGATGCATAGTTGCTCTTAAAATAGAGTCCAGTGATAGCCACATCCCACCAAAATTATACAACTTTGATACCTAATTAAAAGGTAGTAAACAGTCACACTACTGGACTGTCACTCCAAAAATCAGGAACTTCTGACTTTCATCAGCTTATATCGGTTCTAGTTTTCCTCTAAATTTCAGGGGCTGAATATGACAACCTAAAAAAAGTAGCTGTCAAATACATGCTTTCCTCTGCTCCTAGATGTAGAATCCCAGTATTGCTCATGAGGAAAGAAAAAGATCTGAAAACCTATTCCAAATCTTTTTGCTAAGGATGCATCAATATAGAGATGTGCTTTTCTTTATCATCAGTACCTTCCTCTATCTGTCTAATTCCAATACGTTTTCATGCATTATTTTACAACCACTGAGGAGAGGTAAAAGGATGAGTAAATAAGTGTTGGCCACAATTATTTACCCACTTTACTATCATTAGGCTGCAACAAGTGTGAAATAAATCTGTTTTAATTTAATAATCTGAATTAGGTTTGTGCTCAGTTAAGTTCAGTGTTGCGGCACAGGGTAAGTGCTTAGTGGTGAGAAGAATGTCAAGAAAAGAGAAGGGCTCCTGGGGAGAGACATAGAGGCAAAGGTAGGGAATGTTGGAGGGGGATGCTGAAATTATACTTCCCCTGCCAAAAGTGTTTGGATTGGGGAGAGAGTAGGGAGTCATGTAATGGCATATGTTAATCATAGTTGTTATAAGTAATTCATAGAAATATGAGGTAGGCAGATGCAAATGAAAGCCGTATTTATTCACTTAAACTCCAAACTCTCTCATTTTTCTGCCCATCCAAAATTCCCCCATTGTGTGAGTTTGTAGTTAATTCATTTGTTAATTCACTCATATGTGTGAAGAGCCTTACCGTGTATCAGGAATTGTGCTAGGCAGTGGGGATACTAGTTCCTCCAAGATTTGCAATACAGTAAAAATGTTGTGTTAAAGATCAACAAACATGGTGGGCGGTGGGGGGGGGGATGGAACCAGAAAGTTTAACTTAGGAAGAAACATTTGAGCTGGTGAAGAAGAAAGGGGTGGAGGAAGAGCATTCCAGTCCAAGAAAACCATGTGGTGAAACCCAGCGATATGCATGAAGATGATGTGGTTGGGAGTATACCATATGTATGGTTGCTTGGCAGGTTTGGAGGCATAAGGAAAGAAAGAGAAAGAAAATGAAGCTGGAGGAGTGGGCTGTAGAGGAAGAACTCTGTAAACCAGGATGTGGCATTTTGGATTTTTCATTTGGGCCCTTAGGGAGACCCTGAATTTTTTAACGCTGAGGATTAACATGGTAAGATTTGTATCTCTGAACAAAATGTAGCCTGGAAAGAGGAGAAAATAGATAAAAAGAGATCAGTATTTTTATAGAGGCTAAATATTTTTGTTTCTTAATTGGTACAATGTATAGACTCACTGAGTGAGGAAAGAAAAAATATCCACTGAGAAATTTAAAATATTGATGTGGAATTCAAAAGAGGGTTGGAGGTATATAGGGGTGGCCAGCAATATCAGTTGGGTTCAATGCCTAGGAAGAGGAAGAAAACATAGGATGGGCTTTAGAAGATATCAGTATTTAGGAGTAAGCAAAAGACAAGAAATCAGCAAAGAGTCTAGTGGAATAGGAAAAAGCCAGGAGAATTTAGTGTCCATGATCCTGATAGAAGTAAATTTTAAGAAGGAAAGAAAAAATGAACAAAATAACATGGTTGAGTAAAGTGCAACAAGATGACTACAGGTTCTGTCTTTAGAAGACCATTACTGGACAGAATGACAGCAGAAGGAACCAACCAGTGGTGAAGAGGAGGAATAGAGGGTGAAGGTGGTGGTGGAGGGAAGAAAAAGATGGGATTGTAGCTGAAGTAGAAGGTAGTGATTAGCCCTTTTTTTAAGCATGGGAGCAGATAAACTTGATAAACTTCAAGTCAATAGAGAACTGAAGGAGAGAGACAGAGAATACTCGATGGATCAAATACCAGAGAAGTCTCCAAGCAATGAAATACCACTAAATGGGTCAAAAGATGCTTTTATGAGAAGAACCTCAGTGCTTCAAAAATATTTAAAATGGAGGAAGGGTAGGGATTGAACTGGTAATTTATTCATACATCTGCTATAAAAAAAGTTGATCTAAATTGCATCCCTAATCCTGGTAGGAGGGGATAAAACATTCAGTTTGAAAGCCTACTGTTTAAAAGTAATTCTTTTAAATTCATAGATCGTAGATTTGAAGGGGACTTGAAGGATCTCTTAAAGTTTCTGTCAGCAAAGTGCTGAAAAAGGAGGAAAGTCATGACTTTGGGGGCTCTTTTTCTGGATCCTGCTTCTAGAGGCTAAAGTGGTTAATGGAGGGGGAGGTGCTCCTTTCTGCTTCCTCCTGCTGCTCCCATCGCTGCAGGAGGTCCAGATGGTAGGTGGGAGGGGATGGGGGCTGAGATTGGTCTGGATTCTGCTCGCAAGTGCACTGAGGATTTATTTTCACTGCTTATGATTGGTGGTCTCTCTGTTGACAAAGTGACACAAGAGTCCTTTGGGCTCCGTAGCAGATAATCAAAAGCACTTTTTTAAAAGTTCAATTGGAATGAGATAATATGAAATTATAAACCTATAATATAGAAGTTTCAGATGCAAATACAAAGTGATGACACCATAGCAACTGCTTTTGTACACAGGAACCTATATTTAATATCAGGTACTTCACCAACACTCAATATTTTAAGAAGCTAAACATTAGTAGTAAAAAGTTAATTTCAATGCTGCTACATTTAAAAATGGATTTGCATTTAAAATATATGTAGCTGGAGGAGCTTCAAGATGGTGGAAGAGTAAGATGTGGAGATCACCTTCCTCCCCACAAATACATCAGAAATACATCTACGTGTGGAACAACTCCTATAGAACACCTACTGAATGCTGGCAGAAGACCTCAGACCTCCCAAAAGGCAAGAAATTCCCCACATACCTGGGTAGGGCAAAAGAAAAAAGAAAAAATCAGAGACAAAAGAATAGGGATGGGACCTGCACCAGTGGGAGGGAGCTGTGAAGGAGGAAAAGTGTCCACACACTAGAAGCCCCTTCACTGGTGGAGATGGGGGGGTGGCAGGGGGGTGGCTTCGGAGCCACAGAGGAGAGCGCAGCCACAGGGGTGCGGAGGGCAAAGCAGAGAGATTCCGCACAGAGGATCGGTGCTGACCAGCACTCACCAGCCCGAGAGGCTTGTCTGCTCACCCGCTGGGGTGGGCAGGGGCTGGGAGCTGAGGCTCGGGCTTCGGAGGTCGGATCCCAGGGAGAGGACTGGGGTTGGCGGCTTGAACACAGCCTGAAGGGGGCTAGTGTGCCACAGCTAGCCGGGAGGGAGTCCGGGAAAAAGTCTGGAGCTGCAGAAGAGGCAAGAGACTTTTTCTTGCCCCTTGGTTTCCTGGTGGACAAGGAGAGGGGATTAAGAGCGCTGCTTAAAGGAGCTCCAGAGACGGGCACGAGCTGCTGCTATCAGCGCAGACCCGAGACAGGCATGAGACGCTAAGGCTGCCACTGCCGCCACCAAGAGTCTGTGTGCAAGCACAGGTCACTATCCACACCTCCCCTCCTGGGAGCCTGTGCAGCCCGCCACTGCCAGGGTCCCGTGATCCAGGGACAGTTTCCCCGGGAGAACACACGGCACGCCTCACACTGGTGCAACGTCACGCCGGCCTGGGCAGCCGCAAGCTCGCCCTACATCCGTACCCCTCCCTCCCCACTGGCCTGAATGAGCCAGAGCCCCCGAATCAGCTGCTTCTTTAACCGTGTCCTGTCTGAGCGAAGAAAAGATGCCCTCAGGCGACCTACATGCAGAGGCGTATCCAAATCCAAAGCTGAACCCCAGGAGCTGTGCAAACAAAGAACAGAAAGGGAAATCTCTCCCAGCAGCCTCAGGAGCAGCAGATTAAATCTCCACAATCAATTTCATGTACCCTGCATAGAATAGACAATAAATCATGCCAAATTGAGGAGGAGGACTTTGGGAGCAATGATATATATATATATTTTTTTCTATTTTCTCTTTTTTGGTGTGGATGACAGGCTCTCTGTGCTCCAGCCAGGCATCAGAGCTGTGCCACTGAGGTGGGAGAGCCAAGTTCAGGACACTGGTCCACATGAGACCTCCCAGCTCCATGTAATATCAAACGGCAGAAATATCCCAGACATGTCCATCTCAATGCCAAGACCCAGTTGCACTCAATGACCAGCAAGCTACAGTGCTGGAAACCCTTTGCCAAACAACTAGCAAGACAGAAACACGACACCATCCATTAGCAGAGAGGCTGCCTAAAATCATAAGGCCACAGACACCCCTAAACACACCACTAGACATGGACCTGCCCACCAGAAAGACAAGATCCAGCCTCATTCCCCAGAACACAGGCACTAATCCCCTACACCGGGAAGCATACACAACACACAACCAACCTTAGCTACTGGGGACAGACACCAAAAGCAACAGGAAATATGAGCCTGCAGACTGCGAAAAGGAGACCCCAAACACAGTAAGTTAAGCAAAATGAGAAGACAGAGAAACACACAGCAGATGAAGGAGCAAGGCAGAAGCCCACAAGACCTAAAAAATGAAGAGGAAATAGGCAGTCTACCTGAAAGCGAATTCAGAATAATGATAGTAAAGATGATCCAAAATCTTGTAAATAGAATGGAGAAAATACAGGAAACGTTTAACAAGAACCTAGAAGAACTAAAGAGCAAACAAACAGTGATGAACAACACAATAAATGAAATTAAAAATTCTCTAGAGGGATCAATAGCAGAAAAACTGAGGCAGAAGAACGGATAAGTGACCTGGAAGATAAAATAGTGGAAATAACTACTGCAGAGCAGAATAAAGAAAATAGAATGAAAAGAATTGAGGACAGTCTCAGAGAACTCTGGGACAACAGTAAACGCACCAACATTCGAACTATAGGGCTCCCAGAAGAAGAAGAGAAAAAGAAAGGGACTGAGAAAATATTTGAAGACATTATAGTTGAAAACTTCCCTAATATGGGAAAGGAAATAGTCAATCAAGTCCAGGAAGTGTAGAGAGTCCTATACAGGATAAATCCAAGGAGAAACATGCCAAGACACATATTAATCAAACTATCAAAAATTAAATACAAAGAAAAAGTATTAAAGCCAGCAAAGGAAAAACAACAAATAACACACAAGGGAACCCCCATAAGGTTAACAGCTGATCTTTCATCAGAAATTCTGGAAGCCAGAGGCTGAGGCAGGAGATATTTAAAGTGATGAAAGGGAAAAACCTACAACCAAGATTACTCTACCCAGCAAGGATCTCTTTCAGAATTGACAGAGAAATTAAAACCTTTGCAGACAAGCAGAAGCTGAGTGAATTCAGCACCACCAAACCAGCTCTACAACAAATGCTAAAGGAACTTCTCTAGGCAGGAAACACAAGAGAAGGAAAAGACCTACAATAACAAACCCCAAACAATTAAGAGAATGGTAATAGGAACATACATATCGATAACTACCTTAAACGTAAATGGATTAAATGCTCCCACCAAAAGACATAGACTGGCTGAATGGATACAAAAACAAGACCAATATATATGCTGTCTACAAGGGACCCACTTCAGACCTAGGGACACACAGAGACTGAAAGTGAGGGGATGGAAAAAATATTCCATGCAAATGGAAATCAAAAGAAAGCTGGAGTAGCAATTCTCATATCAGACAAAATAGACTTTAAAACAAAGACTGTTACAAGAGACAAAGAAGGACATTACATAATGACCAAGGGATCGATCCAAGAAAAAGATATAACAATTATAAAGATTTATGCACCCAACGTAGAAGCACCCTAATACATAAGACAATTACTAACAGCCTTAAAGGGGAAATTGACAGTAACACAATCATAGTAGGGGACTTTAACACCCCACTTTCACCAATGGACAGATCATATAAAATGAAAATAAATAAGGAAACAAAAGCTTTAAATGATACATTAAACACGCTGGACTTAATTGATATTTATAGGACATTGCAACCCAAAACAACAGAGTACACATTCTTCTCAAGTGCTCATGGAACATTCTCCAGGACAGATCATATCTTGGGTCACAAATCAAGCCATGGTAAATTTAAGAAAATTGAAATCATATCAAGTATCTTTTCCAACTACAATGCTATGAGACTAGATATCAATTACAGGAAAAAATCTGTAAAAATTACAAACACATGGAGGCTAAACAGTACACTACTTAATAACCAAGAGGTCACTGAAGAAATCAAAGAGGAAATCAAAAAATACCTAGAAACAAATGACAATGAACACACGAAAACCCAAAACCTATGGGATGCAGCAAAAGCAGTTCTAAGACGGAAGTTTATAGAAATACGGTCCTCCCTTAGAAACAAGAAACATCTCAAATAAACAACCTAACCTTACACCTAAAGCAATTAGAGAAAAAAGAACAAAAACACCCCAAAGTTAGCAGGAGGAAAGAAATCATAAAAATCAGATCAGATATAAATGAAAAAGAAATGAAGGAAACGATAGCAAAGATCAATAAAACTAAAAGCTGGTTCTTTGAGAAGATAAACAAAATTGGTAAACCATTAGTCAGACTCACCAAGAAAAAAAGGGAGAAGACTCAAATCAATACAATTAGAAATGAAGAAGGAGAAGTAACAACTGACACTGCAGAAATACAAAGCATCATGAGAGATTACTACAAGCAAATATATGCCAATAAAATGGAGAACCTCAAAGAAATGGACAAATTCTTAGAAATGTACAACCCTCCAAGACTGAACCAGGAAGAAATAGAAAATATGAACAGACCAATCACAAGCACTGAAATTGAAACTGTGATTAAAAATCTTCCAACAACAAAAGCCCAGGACTAGATGGCTTCACAGGTGAATTCTATCAAACATTTAGAGAAGAGCTAACACCTACCCTTCTCAAACTCTTCCAAAATATAGAAGAGGGAGGAACACTCCCAAACTCATTCTAGAAGGCCACCATCACTGTGATAACTATGCCAGACAAAGATGTCACAAAGAAAGAAAACTACAGGTCAGTATCACTGATGAACATAGATGCAAAAATCCTCAAAAAAGTACTAGCAAACAGAATCCAACAGCACATTAAAAGGATCATAAACCGTAATCAAGTGGGGTTTATCCCAGGAATGCAAGGATTCTTCAATATATGCAAATCAATCAACGTGATACACCGTATTAACAAATTGAAGGATAAACACCATTTGATCATCTCAATAGATGGAGAAAAAGCTTTTGACAAAATTCAACACCAATTTATGATAAAAACCCTGGAGAAAGTAGGCATAGAGGGAACTTAACCTCAACATAATAAAGGCCATATATGACAAACCCACAGCCAGCATCGTTCTCAATTGTGAAAAACTGAAACCATTTCCTCTAAGATCAGGAGCAAGACAAGGTTGCCCCCTCTCACCACTGTTATTCAACATAGTTTTGGAAGTTTTAGCCACAGCAATCAGAGAAGATAAAGAAATAAAAGGAATCCAAATTGGAAAAGAAGAAGTAAAGCTGTCAGTGTTTGCAGATGATACAAAACTATACATAGAGAATCCTAAAGATGCTACCAGAAAACTACTAGAGCTAATCCATGAATTTGGTAAAGTAGCAAGACACAAAATTAATGAACAGAAATCTCTTGCGTTCCTATACAATAATGATGAAAAATCTGAAAATGAAATGAAGAAAACACTCCCATTTACCATTGCAACAAAAAGAATAAAATTTCTAGGAATAAACCTACCTAAGGAAACAAAAGACCTGTATGCAGAAAATTATAAGACACTGATGAAAGACATTAAAGATGATACAAATAGATGGAGAGATATACCATGTTCTTGGATTGGAAACATCAACATTGTGAAAATGATTGTACTACCCAAAGAATCTACAGATTCAATGCAATTCCTATCAAACTACCACTGGCATTTTTCACAGAACTAGAACAAAAAATTTCACAATTTGTATGGAAACACAAAAGACCCCAAATAACCAAAGCAATCTTGATAAAGAAAAATGGAGCTGGAGGAATCAGGTTCCCTGACTTCAGACTATACTACAAAGCTACAGTCATCAAGACAGTATAGTACTGGCACAAAAACAGAAATATAGATCAATGGAACAGGATAGAAAGCCCAGAGATAAACCCACACACCTATGGTCACCTTATCTTTGATAAAGGAGGCAATAATATACAATGGAGAAAAGACAGCCTCTTCAATAAGTGGTGCTGGGAAAACTAGACAGCTACATGTAAAAGAATTAAATTAGAATACTCCCTAACACCATACACAAAAATAAACTCAAAATGGCTTAAAGACCTAAATGTAAAGCCAGACAATATCAGTCTCTTAGAGGAAAACATAGGCAGAACACTCTATGACATAAATCACAGCAAGATCCTTTTTGACCCACCTCCTAGAGAAATGACAATAAAAACAAAAATAAAGAAATGGGACCTAATGAAACTTAAAAGCTTTTGCACAGTAAAGGAAACCATAAAGAAGACCAAAAGACAACCCTCCGCATGGGAGAAAATATTTGCAAATGAAGCAACTGACAAAGGGTTAATCTCCAAAATTTACAAGCAACTCATGCAGCTCAATGTCAAAAAACAAACAACCCAATCCAAAAATGGACAGAAGACCTAAATAGACATTTCTTAAAAGAAGACATACAGATGGCCAACAAACACATGAAAGTATGCTCAACATCATTAATCATTAGAGAAATGCAAATCAAAACTACAATGTCATATCATCTCACACCAGTCAGAGTGGGCATCATCAAAAAATCTACAAACAGTTAATGCTGGAGGGGGTGTTGAGAAAAGGGGTTCCTCTTGCACTGTTTGTGGGAATGTATATTGATACAGCCACTGTGGAGAACAGTATGGAGGTTCCTTAAAAAACTAAAAGTAGAACTACCGTATGACCCAGCAATCCCACTACTGGGCATTTACCCTGAGAAAACCATAATTCAAAAAGAGTCATGTACCAAAATGTTCATTGCAGCTCTATTTACAATAGCCAGGACATGGAAGCAACCTAAGTGTCCATCAACAGATGAATGGATAAAGAAGATGTGGCACATATATACAGTAGAATATTACTCAGCCATAAAAGGAAACGAAATTGAGTTATTTGTAGTGAGATGGATGGACCTAGAATCTGTCATACAGAGTGAAGTAAGTCAGAAAGAGAAGAAGAAATACTGTATGCTGGGCTTCCCTGGTGGCGCAGTGGTTGAGAGCCCGCCTGCCAATGCAGGGGACACGGTTCATGCCCCGGTCCGGGAAGATCCCACATGCCGTGGAGTGGCTGGTCCCGTGAGCCATGGCCGCTGAGCCTGCGTGTCCGGAGCCTGTGCTCCGCAACGGGAGAGGCCGCAACAGTGAGAGGCCCGCGTCCTGCAAAAAAAAAAAAAGTCTAAAAAAAAAATACCGTATGCTAAAACAAATCTATGGAATCTAAAAAAAAAAAAAAAAAAAAAAAAATGGTCATGAAGAACCTAGGGGCAAGACGGGAATAAAGACACAGACCTACTAGTGAATGGACTTGAGGATA
>RJWK010050516.1:0-16254 GCA_004363435.1 Platanista minor | reverse complement strand
AATGGAAATAAAAACAAAAATAAACGAATGGGACCTAATGAAACTTAAAAGCTTTTGCACAGCAAAGGAAACCATAAACAAGACAAAAAGACAACCCTCAGAATGGGAGAAAATATTTGCAAACGAATCAGCAGACAAAGGATTAATCTCCAAATTATATAAACAGCTCATGCAGCTCAGTATTAAAGAAACAAAAAACCCAATCCAAAAATGAGCAGAAGACCTCAATAGACATTTCTCCAAAGAAGACATACAGATGGCCAAGAGGCACATGAAAAGCTGCTCAACATCACTAATTATTAGAGAAATACAAATCAAAACTACAATGAGGCATCACCTCACACCTGTTAGAATGGGCATCATCAGAAAATCTACAAACAACAAATGTTGGAGAGGGTGTGGAGAACAGGAAACCCTCTTGCACTGTTGGTGGGAATGTAAATTGATACAGCCACTATGGAGAACAGTATAGAGGTTCCTTAAAAAACTAAAAATAGAATTACCATAAGACCCAGCAATCCCACTACTGGGCATATACCCAGAGAAAACCATAATTCAAAAAGACGCATGCACCCCAATGTTCACTGCAGTACTGTTTACAATAGTCAGGTCATGGAAGCAACCTAATGCCCATCGACAGACGAATGGATAAAGACGATGTGGTACATATATACAGTGGAACATTACTCAGCCATAAAAAGGAATGAAACTGGGTCATTTGTAGAGACGTGGATGAATCTAGAGACTGTCATACAGAGTGAAATAAGTCAGAGAGAGAAAAACAAATTATCGCACATTGACGCATATATGTGGAACCTAGAAAAATGGTACGGGTGAACTGGTTTGCAGGGCAGAAATAGAGACGCAGATGTAGAGAACAAACGTATGGACACCAAGTGGGGAAGCGGCGGGGGGGTGGGTGGTGGTGGGATGAACTGGGAGATTGGGATTGACATGTACACACTAATATGTATAAAATGGATAACTAATAAGAACCTGCTGTATAAAAAAATAAATAAAATAAAATTCAAAAAAAATAAAAAAAGAAAGGCCAGGGAGCAGGGAGGGGAGAGTTGAGATGAGAATGCCTGGGACAAAGTGACTGAAGAGTGACTGGAGGAGAGGGCCTGCTGGAAAGGCTGGGCTGCAGGTGAGTCCACGGCCCGGAGGACTGACCATCGCCTGCACGCTCTGGGTGTATCCCAGGCATCCCCACATCGGCATGAGCTCCAGGGCCCAGTCCGTGCTGCTGCTTCTTCTCGCACTGCTGCTGCTGCTGGTGAGCAGGGATGGGTACCCACAACCTGGCGCGTGGGATCTATCTGCCAGGTGCCAGGAACTGAGAGCACAGCTCCAGCTGGCTCTGCCCCTTCGAGGATAAGGGGTCGTGGGTGGACTGCGTGTGATTGGCTGCAGCTGAGAGCGAGGGGGCTGGGAACTTTAGCACAGGGGTTGAAAAGGATTTTCCAGAATTTATACAAAGGAGGGGTGTAGGGCCATGATCTGTTTGGGACAGTAGTGGGAACAGGCTAAGGGGACTCGCCTTAAAACCGGTGTATATAGTGCACACACTTTTAGATTTATATCAACACATTTCCCAAGGATACGTCTATTCACCTTACATAAGACAGAAAATCTCAACTGAGCGTGTCAAAGACAGTTTGAGCAAACCGATGGGGGTGGGAAAGCTAAATCCCCCTGTCCCCCACCAGTTGCCTCGGCTCAACTGGGAAACAAACAGTAGAATCAAGGTGAGAAAAGTATGGGCTTGCTCTGTTTGTACTTACAGTGGACAGAGTTAACGCTGCTGCATACGCTTGTGGGTCACGATCTGCTTAGTCACTTTCCTCAGAAGGGGAGGGAGAGCCTTAAGACTCTCGCGTTGCTGCTGAGTTCCTCCTTATAAACCCGCCGAGGACAGAGGCAGGAGGCCCTGCAGTGGGCAGGGGTCAAGATGCTGGGCCTGCGCTGGGTTACTGGGGTGTGGTCTGGGTGTCCGGGTTTTAAAGGTTTTAACTTCACCTTGTTAAGCCTCATTTCCTCCACCTGAAAATGGAGCTAATGCTTGTACTTATCTGTGGGAGTCAACGAGGTAATACAGAGAATCTGCATCTTTCTGTTTTCGCAGCCCTGGTGAAATTGTTGCTCTGTTTACTCAGGGCCGGGGCTGCTACTACCGATTGGCTACTCGTTCTGGGCCAGGTGCTTTCATAGCCACTGGGGTGTAACAGTAAACAAAAGAGCAAACAAAAAGTCCCCAGTCCTCTAGCCAGCTCTGCTTCTGAAATTCGATGCCTTATTTGGCACCCTTTGCTTGGTGTTCGGAGGACTTTCTTGGTTACTTTTTAACATGGAAGAACCTTTTTTTATAAATTTATTTTATTTACTTTTGGGCTGTGTTGGGTCTCATTGCTGCGCGCAGGCTTTCTCTAGTTGCGGCGAGCAAGGGCTACTCTTCGTTGCGGTGTGTGAGCTTCTCATTGCGGTGGCTTCTCTTGTTGCGGAGCACGGGCTCTAGGCACGGGCTCAGTAGTTGTGGCTCACAGGCTCTAGAGTGCAGGTTCAGTAGTTGTGGCGCAGGGGCTTAGTTGCTCCGCAGCATGTGGGATCTTCCCGGCCCAGGGCTTGAACCTTGGTCCCCTGCATTGGCAGGCGGATTCTTAACCACTGCACCACCAGGGAAGCCCTCTTGGTTACTTTTTGCCATTAGGAGTTGTGTGTTCTGGTAGAATCCTGTTTTAGTAGCCCGTGTTCGCCTGGATTTGAATACATCACAAATCAAACCCTGTCCCCACCTTTGTCTTGCTCCTGCCCTCACCCCTAACTGGACTCATTAGAAAACAGAGGTGTATTTTTCTCCTTTCTGTTGTGTTAGCACAGAGCCCAGGCAGGTCGATTCACGTCAGAGGGTGTGGTGGGTTGGCTGGGCAGTAGGACTGGACTGTGGGTAGCAATTCCGTGTTTGTTAAAAGCAGCTTTATATAGATTCCAGGGGATCAAGGCCAAGGGAGAGAATGGGATGCAGCAGGATTCAGAGGTTTTGAGCAATCCACACTCTGGACCCTTAATTGGTGAAGACCTTTGCACCTGGGAGGTGCCCAATTATTTGCTGAGAGGGCTGTAAGTAACCTATTCCTTTCCACCCCTACCTTTTCCTCCCACATTGGCTTCTGACCAGCTCTGACATGCAAACCAGGCACCCCCTCACCCTCCTCTGATCCAGATTTAAAACTGGTACCCATTCTGCTGAAGAGCTGCAATGTCTACGACAGTTTTCTCCCCAAACCCCCCACCCTTGCTTTGTCATCCTGACATGAAGCAAAGGACAAAGCTGTGACTCTGCTTCAGGTCTTTGTCCCAGATTCCACGACAAGCCACAGAAGCAGGATCCTGCTCCCCTATTTGCCATTTCCAGTCCTGAGAGCCTGCACATCCTTAGCTTTGGGCTGTGGCAGCTTCCAGGACCCAAGAGGAGGGAGGGTTTGAGAAAGAAGTTAGTGCACAAAGTCTGTTATGCTTGGTTGTTGTTTTTAATCTGGGAAATTCTGAGTCGAGTTACCTTTGAAAAGTTTGTTAGCATTTATGCTCTGCCTGATTAACTCACTCAACCCCTTCATTCAAGAACAACAGAGTTGGCGGATTGCAGGAGGTGAGGGATCATATGGTCAGAGGTGATGCTGAGCCCTCAGCAGGGGACAGAGTGGCCGGTCTCTGTCCTAAGAGCCCTGAGAACCCCATTTTCTGTTGCTCCATGCCAAATCCGCACCTGTAAAGGATCAGCCAACCTTCCATATGCAGAAAATGTGTTTGGACCCGTGTGCTAGTCTCCAAGGGCTGCTATTACAAAGGACAAACTAGGTGGCTTAAAGCAACTGAAATGTACAGCATGGCGACTCTAGTTAATAATTCCAAATCGCATATTTGAAACTTGCCAAGAGAGTAGATCTTAGAAGTTCTCATCACAAGAAAACAAATCTGTTACTATAAACGGTGACAGATATTAAGTAAGTAGACTTATTGTGGTATTTCATTTCGAAATACATACAAATATTGATTGAATTATTGTGTTGTGCTCATGAAACTAATATAATGGTGCATGTCAATGATACCTCAATTAAAAAAATGGTTCTTGAATTCAAATTTGCTGTAAAGAATATTTTCAGGAAAGAATTATTTCCATATAGGTCTCTTAGTTCTTTAGGACCTTCTATAGACACAAAGCCTTCATTTACTGAGATAACTTCTCCCCACAGGTGCCATGGCTACTCAGCCTGGCCTGCACAATGCTGGTGACATGCGCTCAAGTCAGCAGCAGCTATCATGTGATGGGCAGGCTGGACCTTACAGTGACCGCCCACCTACCACACTCCCATGAAATAGGTGGACAGTGGCAGCTGGAGACGCGCTTTGAGAAAGTTTTCTCCCCAGTCGCGTTATAGAAAGCATTATGTAAATCTTTTGAATGGCATCCTCTTTGGACAAACAGCCTAAAATTGGCAGGGATGGGAAATATAATAAGCGTACTTACAAGATCATTTCGACAAATATAACTGTTTCCAGTCTTCCTGCCTCACCAGTCGAGACAGTGCAAATGAATTCCAAGCGGTGCATAAAGAGAGGAGAAACAACACACATGTGCACACAAGGATGCGAAATTTCAGGTGTCTCTGGGGGAAGAAATACACTATTTCAGACCTCTTTTTCCAGCGCTCCAGCCGGCTCCTAGTGACTGTCGGCTGTGCTGTTTATGTGCCATCATGGGAAAATGAAACTAGAGCTTTCCTGTAGAAAGGGCCCTTAAAGACACCTCGCTTCACACCCTTGCTCACAGAAGGGGAAACTGAGGCCTGAGAGGAGACAAAACCTTAATGTATTCCTTGTTCATGACCTGGGCCACCCGGAAATACACCTGTCTTAGAAATGGAATGAATTTCTTCATTCTGTTGCAAGACCTGCAATTTTCTCCATTTTAAAATTCCACATGCGGTTAGGCCCTTAATTTAAAATTAACAAAATTAATCAAGAAGCATTTGTTGTCTGAATAAGTCGATGTTTGAGATTTTGGAAAGAGTTTAAAAAAATTCTTTGCCTTTAGGGAAAAAGATAGAAATAGAGTCTGTGGCAGGAAACAAATACGTTTCTATTTGACATTAACAAAACCAGATGACCCAATAATATACCCCACTCACCAGAAGGGTGGCCGACCACAAGAAATGAAGATTTGGAGAATGTTTCTTTATTTTCTATGACGCTGTTATTTACTACACAGTCCTTTATGCTGCGACAAGCTTTTGGGTGAGGATAGATCCTTATAGTGGGGGGGGGGGCGACCACAACAAGGGGTGTTTGGCAGGCTCTAGGTGGACTGGTGATCACTTACCCTGTCCCGGGAGATCTTAGGTATAAATCCTAGAGGAGCAGCTATCAAACCTCTTGCTCTCAGGTTGCCTTTCCACTCGCAAACTTTATGCAGAACCCAAAGAACTGTTGCTTATGTGGTTATATTTACTGATGCTTACAACGTTAGAAATTAAGACTGGGAATTATTTTTTTGGCCACGCCGTGTGGCTTGTGGGATCCTAGTTCCCTGACCAGGGATCAAACCTGGGCCTCCTGCAGTGGAAGCATGGAGTCCTAACCACTGGACCGCCAGGAAGTTCCCAAGACTGGGAAATTTTAAACATATTTCTCAATTCATTAAAGTTAATGATAAATCCATTACATGTTAATATAAATCACACATATGTATGAAAAATAAACATATTTTTCAAAATTCCATTCACTTTGAAGAATGGCACTATTTTATGTTTTTTGCAAACCTCTTGGCTGTCCAGCTTAAAAGCAGAGAGCTGGATTCTCCTCTCTGATTCCGAATTCAGTCTGTTGTAAATGTTGTTTGGTTAAAGTGTGTGAAGCAATTCTGGCCTCACATAGGTATATATGGAAAGGGAGGAATATTTTAGTAGCCTGGAACAGATAATTGTGGGTATTCTTTCTGACATCACACCAAAACTTGACAAGTGGTCCTTTTTTAACAGTTACTTGCAATGTGGAATCTGAAAGCATATTAATGAACTTTCCTTACTCTGTTCCATTAAAACCATTTGTGTCTCTTGCATTGCAGATGACTCTCACCTGTGTATGATTTTGGACCATGATGTCTTAATCAGTAGGAAACTCAGCTCTCTGAGGAACGAAGATCTTCCAAATGTTGACATATTTCATTCTACAAAATCAAAAAATCACATTCATCAATCTGTCCACCAATATCAGCAGAAAAATCTTTACCTGTTGGGAAGCTGTCAAGCTCGGAGTAGCAGACACAACTTTTCCAAAATTCTAATTTTTGCTTGAGAGCTTAAATTTTATCATCGGCAACATGACTGTCCATTGTTTTTCTCGAAGTGACGGGCTGACTCTGTTCATTACCAAAGACCTGTCTGTCAAGTACCTGGTCCCGAACAGCCATGGTCAGTCAGTCATTCTTTCGAGGAAAATGCTGCTTCATAAAAAAGTGGCCTGTTCAGCTGTCAACTCTGATAATCACAAACGTGCTCTTCTTTGAGACAAACCTTCTACTGATGGGCAGCACTGGGGTTCACGCATACTTCCCATGTAGACACAGAGTGCTTAAAAGATAGACACGCAGGTGTGGCAATGGGATAAATTAATAACATTTCCTGCCTCGCCCGTCCTCAAGTGATTTCAATAACTAAGTGAATTCACCAATTACATCATTCTTAAACGAGACTGGCTTTTTTTCTTTTCCTTCCTCCCTCCCTTCCTTCTTCTTTCCTGCATGTGCATGGTGATGAAGAACGCCTGACTATCAGAGGAATTTGTGCCATGGCCTCCACTGGTGCTGAGGCATCAGCAGTTTTGTCACCAATCTTTGGTACCATCAGTGCAAATGTCACACAGCAAAACAGACAAATAGTGTCTTAGATTATTATGAACGTGTTTGGCCTTGTGGAGTCTCTGATAGGGTCAGGGACCACAGTGAACCAAAGTGAAAGCCAGGGTCCAGAGAAATTTTCTATGTGCATATGGATGTTTATAATCACAGCATCTTTTTTTGTGTGTGTGTAATAACAAACAACTGGAAATAACCTAAATGGCCATCATTAGGAGAATGATAAATTGTCCTCTATTCATACAGTGAAATGCTATACGGCAGTGAAGATGAATGAAGTAGAACTATGGGTGTCACACACATGCACACACATGCACACATACATACAGACACACGTGTTGTGTCGGTTTGACATCATTGCAGGGCTTGTCTCTTTTGGTACTTCAACACTCTTACTGTACATGTTTGGGGGTTTTTTTGTTGTTTTTTTTTTCTGGTACGCAGGCCTCTCACTGCTGTGGCCTCTCCCGTTGCGGAGCACAGGCTCCGGACGCGCAGGCTCAGCGGCCATGGCTCACGGGCCCAGCCGCTCCGCGGCATGTGGGATCTTCCCGGACCGGGGCACAAACCCGCGTCCCCTGCCTCGGCAGGTGGACTCTCAACCACTGCGCCACCAGGGAAGCCCTGGGTTTTTTTTTTTTTTTGAGGGGGAAATTTGTTGAGATAAAAATGATAAACAATTCTCAATGTAAATAATTATGTAAATGTAAAGTACCAAATTCCTTAATTTTATTGATTATTATTGTATGATAAAGTCTAAAAATAAGGTAAAAATAAAAGAACAAACAAACAAAAAGCCCACTTGAATCCCACCACCAATTAACGTTTGGTGCTATTTTACATGTGCCCATGTAAATACATTTGTGCTCACCCTGAATAGACAGTTTGATTACCCACTTATTATGTTATGCTAACATAACAGTAACATTTAGGGTTTTAAATGTCCCTACCGTTGAAAATACTAAATCAGAATTCTCCTACAGTTACAGAAGGGAAGTGGTAATTATGAATTGAGATGTCAAGAACAAGAAATTATAGTTATCAAAACTGAATGCAGTTCCTTTTTTCCCCTTTCTAATTCTAGAAGATTCGTGTGACTTCAGGCAGCTTCTACCTGATTCTGCTAAGCACATTCCCTACTAATTAATGTCATTTTTATTTTTAAGGTCAACATCGTCAACAGTGTCCCACAAGAAAATGCTGGTCTTACTAATCAAACAAAGGTGGGGTTTGGAATTCAGTTTCTTGATAAACCAAGTGAGACTGTACTTAGAAGCTGGATTGCAGTTTTGAGTTTTTCAGCACCCTGTCAATATTTGGTTGGCACAAAATAAATTAGTAACTAGATGTGGCCTTTGAGAATCTCAAAGGACTGAAGAGAATTGCAGACGATGCTTTTATGTCTAATTAGAACACGAGCAATCTGTGAACATCAGGAATCAAGCATACGGTGCTGGCCCAGAGGTTTGCCCACACTCTTTTCTTCTTTAGGGAATTAGAAACAGCAGACTTGCTATTTTCCAGTGTGTGAGTACAGGGCAGTGCAGGGATGCAGTCACCACCACCATCATGAGGTTTTGTTGTATCCTCATCCACCTTATGATGATTTCCTTCCTGTAGTTCTTGTGATCTACTCACTTTCTAATTACATAATTTTTTTTCTTTTTTTTTTTTTTTTTTTGCGGTACGCGGGCCTCTCACTGCCGTGGCCTCTCCCGTTGCAGAGCACAGGCTCCGGACGCACAGGCCCAGCGGCCATGGCCCACGGGCCCAGCCGCTCCGCGGCACGTGGGATCCTCCCGGACCGGGGCACGAACCCGCGTCCCCTGCATCGGCAGGCGGACCCTCAACCACTGCACCACCAGGGAAGCCCTAATTACATAATTTTTTTAAAGTACATTCTTGTGAATAAAGATGAATGTGACTAGAAACTGGCTATACTGTAAAATATATATAAAACAAATGAAACCACACAGTTAAATTCTATCTATATTCCCTTGCCTGACAAATCTCTGACCCTAACGTCTGAGTCTAAGTCTCTGTTACAAGGGACTTGAGTAAACAGAGAGGAATTCAAGACCCAACTGCACTGAATGGAGACTTTCTCACCAAGGATTTCAGAAATATGGAGAGAGAAATAGAGGGGCAGTAAATCTCCTATTAATTCAACAACTCTGTGCATGTCTACTTTAGAGCAGGTGCTAGCACACACTAGGCAATGATCTTTAGTGCTGTGTCTTCATGGCCCCTGAAATTACCTCATAAGCCACATAAAAATGTAAGATCCTTGGGTGTCACATGCCCCCCAGTTTAGAACTGACTCTGTGGTTGTAGAGAGAATGGGCACTTGGAATTGCTGAGCATCGGAGACTCTCGTGAGGATGGGAGAGAAAAGGCATATCAGTCACTGCGCTGCTAGCACCACCAACACCCTCCCCCTCATCACGGTCACTGTGATTTCCAGGGAGACAGCCGGCCTCTACGGCAATCCAAGAGAAGATGGATTATCACGAGCTTGGAGCTGGAGGGGGAAGACTCAGGACGCTTTCCCAAACTTGCGGGTGAGGTAAGGTAGCTGCTCTAAGGAAGGGCCCCATCATCCACCATCCTCCCCGATTAAGCACGCCCCTGTTGGCAGGAGGCTACGGAGGCCACGTAGTGGAGTGGTAGGGGCAGCACTGGCCAGGGTCAGGAGTCAGGAGTCAGGAGGCCTGGGTCCTAGAGCCCACCCTGCCTCTACCCGAGTGTATGCCTTTGGATAAATCGCTGCTCCATGTGACAGTGAGCTGAGAAGGTCAGAATCACATATGTACATGCAGGGCTGATTCATTTTGCTGCACAGCAGAAACTAACACAACTTGTAAAGCAACTATACTCCGATAAAAATTAATTAAAAAAAAAATCACATATGGCAACAGGCTGGTTAGTTCCAGCCTACAGGTCTGTTTTATTTGGCCCAGTAAAGTCTGTTTTTTAAAAAATCATTATTTAAAAATAATAAGGAGGACTCCCCTCGTGGCGCAGTGGTTAAGAATCCTCCTGCCAATGCAGGGAACACGGGTTCGAGCCCTGGTCCGGGAAGATCCCACGTGCCGCGGAGCAACGAAGCCCGTGAGCCACAACTACTGAGCCTGCGCTCTAGAGCCCCCAAGCCACAGCTACTGAGCCCATGTGCCACAACTACTGAAGCCTGCGTGCCTAGACCCCATGCTCCGCAACAAGAGAAGCCACGGTGATGAGAAGCCCGCGCACCGCAGTGAAGAGTAGCCACCGAGCGTCGTAAGTAGAGAAAGCCAGCGCACAGCAACGAAGAAACAAAGCAGCCAAAAATAAATAAATTTATTTTAAAAAATACTTTATAAAAAAATATAATAAGGAGATTGTGGCTACCAGAGGCTGGGGGGTGGGAGCAAAAGGGAGAGTAAAAAAATAACATAAAGTGAAACAGTGATTGCCAGAGGCTTGTGGGGAGGGGTCATGGGGAATTATTGTTTAATGGGTACAGAGGTTCAGTTTTGCCAAATGACAAGCATTTTGGAGATGGATGGTGGTGATGGCTGCACAACAATATAAACGTACTTACCATCACTGAATTGTGCACTTAAAAATGGTTAAGATAGGGCTTCCCTGGTGGCGCAGTGGTTGAGAGTCCACCTGCCGATGCAGGGGGCGCAGGTTCGTGCTCCGGTCCGGGAAGATCCCACATGCCACGGAGCAGCTGGGCCCGTGAGCCATGGCCGCTGAGCCTGCGCATCCAGAGCCTGTGCTCCACAACGGGAGAGGCCACAGCGGTGAGAGGCCCGCGTACTGCAAAAAAAAAAAAAAAGAAAAAGGTTAAGATAGTAAATTTTATGTTACATGTATTGTACCATGATTTTAAAAATTGGAAAAAATAGGGCGATTGTATTAAAAATTCTGCACTTCTAGAGGCTTTTTAAAAATGGGAAGATATGATTCCTTGGAGAGTACATCCCCACGTGGTAGGAATTTGCTGGGGCTTGAGTTACCCAGGGCGTCACAGTCCCCATCACTCCCTATTGTCTCCCTCACTTTGAGGTTTGAGTGTCAACTGAGGCACCAAAGAAGTCCCATGGGGATGTTGGATGCCAGGATTTTTATACTCGGCCCCTGCTGTTCATTTCCACCACCTTCCTGACCTCCATGGATCTTTGAGTTACATACTAAGTCCCCTACAGCTCTGACATTCTATGATTCCTAGAAAAAATTTTAAATGATTCATATTTGTTCAATATTCATAAAAATAATATATACTTACTGAAAAAAACCCACCTATAGACAGTTTGGAAGGCCCAGCGGTTAACAGTGAATACTCCCAAGAGTCAGGGGGCTCAGTGGGTTCGTATTCCAGATGTACCACATCCTCACTATACAAATTAGATAGACTTTTTGTCTCCTCATCTGTACAATGGGGTCAACGATAGTATCTTCATTATAGGGCTGTTAAAAGATTAAGCAGGTTAGTGCAAGTAAGGCATATATAAGCTGGCTCCTTCTAAGCAATTTGTAAAGTTAGCTGTATGATTATTACTGTTCTTTGGAGGGATAATCAGTATGGACAACTTGGTATGTATCCTTTCAGATATTTCTTTGCACATTCACTACTGTGAATCTGTATTAATAAAATGGGATCACACTGAGCATATTGTCCCGCTGGTTGCCTTTCTTGTTTTACCAGGTGTCCACCCTTCATTCTGGGGCAGGGCATATAAATCCTGAAAAGCAGCAGAGCCCCATGCCACGTGAGGGGAGAACCATTACATGATTATTTCCATACAGATGGACATTTATGTTGTTTCCAGTTTTTCACTATTACAAACCAAACTGCTGCTATATCCCTTGTTCCTTCATTTTTACCTATCTGTTTATTTCTTTAGGGTAAATTCTCAGCTCTGTAATTGCTGGGTATGGTTCTTTAAAAATGTGTTTGAATCTTAGCCTAGATATTTGACGGGCATAGTGGCTTATTCTCACCCTCATGTTTCCCTTATTTTTTCTCCTTCCAGCTGTTCAATAATTTGTCTGCCGACATGGAATTAGTATATTTAATCATTGGACCTGGTGTAGATAAATATCCAGAGATTGGTTTGTTTTCTATAGAAGATAATGTGAATGGAAAACTATATGTTCACTGCCCTGTTGATCGAGAAAAAACACCATCTTTTACGGTACTTAAAATTTGATACATTCTAAGCTTGGGTTTATTGTAAAAGTCTTGCAGGAATATTGTATTCGGTAAGCATTCTGTAAGCTGGCTGTGTGCCAGGTTCCGAGAGCCTGACATCTTATAAAGTGTGGCACGCTTTAGAAGTGAGCCTGGGACACAGAGGTTAATTCTGTAATCTTCTTTTCCAGTTCTGGACTTTGGCTTTGTAATCATATCTGTATCCGTGAACTGCTACAGGTCTCCCTTCTAATGACCAGTATGCTGATATGATTCAGGATATCTGAAAGCATTTGGCTATAGAGAGACAGAATGTTTATAAAATGGGCTGATTTAGTCTTTGATGAGCCATAGCTGAAATCTATGGAGAGAAGCTACAAACAGACTCCATGGATTGCATAGTAAATGATGAATGAGGAATTGCAGCCCTTGGTGATGGTTTCTTACTGTGAGTCTAGGTGTTCTTTAAGCCACAAAGGAAAGTTCTAAGCCACAAAGGAAATTCAAAATAAAAATGCCCCAAACCACATGGTGGTATCTCGTGCTACCAGCCTAAGCTTAACGGGCTTCTTAGGAAGTCTGCAGCTTCTGTTCTGGTTTGACGTCTGCTGGAACCTGGGCTTGGGTCTCAGGCCTGCTTGGCTACACATTGCCTCCTTCAGGGGGGAAGAAGTAATTTGTGAAGGTTTTCTCCAGTGACTCAAAATTTTTATATACGAAGTAAACTATATACCCTTAACTCACTGATGGGCTTGGACTCTCTAATTCTTAAACAGGCAGAAATTCTCCCAGACTTCAAAAGATATGCAAAGATGACTGTCTAGGTCTTCTCTCTCCATATAATCCCTCACCCCACTCCACAAAATGTGCAGTGTTTGTTAAAAAGAAGGAATATACAGTGGTCATAAAAGAGACCCTTGGACAGCACTTCTCAATCTCTACTGAGCAAATAGGTCACCTAGGAATCTGGTTAAAATGTGGGTTCTGTTTCAGTAGGTGGGGCAGGGCCTGAGGTCCTGCATCTCTCACAAGCTCCCAGGACATGCTGCTGCTACTGGTCCACGGGCCTCTGCAGGTTGACTGTGGAGGACCCAGGACACAATAGTTAACAGGCATGAGCTGTGCAAGGATGGAACAAAACATGTAGTGCTGGAGGGGTTTTTTGGTTGTTGTTGTTTGATTGCTTTTAACATCTTTAATAATGTACTAAGGTTGACATTCACAATGTTTAATATGGGACTTTGTGCCTGGAAGCTGATGATACTGAAACCACATCCCTAAGAGTGTTTTCTGAAATGTGAGGTTGAGATGGAACAGGTTGGCTGGTCACAGAAAGGTCCCAGGGACCATTTAGAGCCAAAAGGAAAGCATGTGGGGGAAATAAACTGCATCCCCATGGGTTCTGCTGCATCAAGATCCAAGGCCCTATGCTTGGAGCTCCCTGGCTAGATCAAATCCATGTTTCCATCCCCCGAAGCATCATCATACTTGTCCTTTCACGTCGATCTCTGCAATTATTTACTAGTAGGTTCCCTCTGACTGTAAACTTTCATGAGGGAAGGTACAGGATGGGGACTCCAAGGCCTGCCTCCACTGCCCCGAGGCTCTCGGTCCTATTACCTGCTTTACTTTCTGCTCAACACCTTTCATTACCTGAAATGTATACCTGGATGGAGGTCCTCACAGGTCTGCTGGTCCCTCTTCACCTATTTCAGCACCGCCCGGCCCTGGCGCCTGCCTAGTGTGAGAACCTTGCCAGGCCTCGGTGCATCTGAGCGGGACTTACATCTCCCACGTTCTCTTTGCTCTATGTTCTAGGTAAGTGTTGGCCAGGAGAGAAGTCTCTGGGCCGTCTGGAAGGCAGACACGAAGCGGCGTGAAATGGGCTCTGATGGGCCGGGCCTTGTGGAAGCTCCTGCATGTTGCCCCTGATGGGGCCTCACCTGATTGTCCTGGGGCAGCAATGGGACCAGAGGCTCCTCCAGCTCCAGTGAGTCGTGGACCAGGTGCATGACCAGCAATGTGTGAGGGTGGCCATCAAGTCAAGCATCTTGTTGACTTAGAGGTGGTTTGAGACAGAGGCAGGTTCTAGTCCATCCTGTGGGCTCCAGTTTCTCCCCGCCCCTCCTGCTTTGTGTGCTGCCCTGCTCACCCCGGAAACTTCAGGCCAACCACCCAATGTGAAGGCATCAGCCTTCCGGAGACTCGCTCACCTCCTTCATCACTGCATAAGGTCGAGCCCCATCATAAACCTTACCCCAATTCGCTCACAGGGTTCGATCAAGGAAGCACAACTTCTTATCAACACAGCCCTGGACCAGATGGTCCCCGAGGCCACGATTAAATTCTGGGGGTCACAGGTCAACGTGAGAATCCCATGAAAGCTATGCACTCCGTCACAGACACATACTTGGATATAAGACATTTGGCCCAATAGTGGGTGTTTGACCAGTGGGTCTCAAGCTTTGATGTGCACACATGTCACCTGGGGATCTTGGTCTCTTATTGAAATGCAGACACAGGGGCTGCAGTTCTGGGGTGGGGCCCAATATTCAGCATTTCTAACAAGCTCCCCAGGCAGTGCCAGCACTGCTGGTCCACGGACCACACTTTGAGTAGCCAGGTGTCAGAGGGTTCACGGACTGCATGTGAGGAGAGGTCCACAAAGGTTTGCCCAATAGTTTGACTGAACAGTTTGTCCAAACTTTCACACATGGGGAGATGCACAGTGTGATACACATAGCAGATTCTCGATAAATATTTGCTGAATGGATGAATAAATGTGCAGTTTTCACAACAGTTCATCCTAAGTTGATCTCCCTTGGCCATCTGGACCTCCACGCTCCCTGTCACACCTCACACCATTCATTTGTGGGTGTTCAAGGACCATGGACCCCTGTCACCAGTATCTTCACCACAGTCTAGTCAGAAAATTGAGCCAATGGCTCAAAGGCTGTGGGCACGGCTCTCAGAAGCAAAGAAGAAAGGTAAGGGGAGAAGGTTTGGGTTTGGGCAAGCACGTTTAAACTCAGGATCCCAGGGCCCCAGTCCAGACCTGCCGAAAGAGGCTCTGGAGGTGGGACCCAGGCACCTGCATGTTAACAAGCTCCCCGTCTGGCACATTCCATCCATCGTTGCTGTGTATCCTGTAGCCATCCATCCTTAGCGTGAACCAGCAAGGGGCTCTGTCCACTCATCTGCTACTGCAGCTCACTCTGATGAAGTGTCCAGCTCGTGCCAGGCGCCGTGTGGTGTACCACAGAAGCAGGTAAGACAGCACTTTCCCCCAGAAGGCTGGCCTGCAGCGGGCTGGGTAGGCAGACAAGCCAGGAGGGGGCATACTTCCCCAGTGCCACGTGAGGGGCAGTGTGAGGGGCCGGGGGCCAGAGGAGAAACACGACCTGGTCACGGATGCTGGCCAGGCCATCCCAGCTGGCACCTGCAGGCCAAGCATGGGAGAGACAGGCTGGAGGGGCACACCCAGAGCCTGGTCTTCCCTCCAAGAACACAGCCTGTGAAAGCTGCACCTCATGGCCCCACCCTTATGCAATGGGTGTGAATGGCCCACATTCTGTAAGTGCCTGGGAAGCACTGGAATATCACCCGCTCTTTAGAACCTAAATGAATATTGCCCATCTGAAGACAGTGTGCAATAAAATAGTCTTTACCATTATTGAGAGTTTGACCTGATCCTGCCAACCCCCATGCTTGATTTAAAATCCTTCCATCTGGAATTATTAGTTAAGGGCAGCTTATCAAAGTAAAGATGGATGGTGTAAGCAGATTTTGCTGCTGGCATTCAGAAAAACGTGTTATCCCCCGCCATTCAGCAAAAGTTCTTTAATCACGGTTGAATGAAGGTTACCAGCTTTGAATTATTAGTTAATGGCATCTCTGCAAAAGAATGATTTATTGGGCACCTAAACTTTGCAAACGAATGCAGATCCTGAATTGCTGGGTATTTCATCCAAAACTGAAATGTGCATTATTTGGACAATCTGTCTTCACAGTGAAAACAAAGTACAAAGCAGAGGCTAACGTTTAGCCTTGAGCTCCGACCTATCTGTGCATTCGAGATGTTGGGGATACTGAAGCCTGAGGCACAGTAGAGTCCCCAGATTTTCTGTTCACCTACAGCCTGGAAAGCACCCCCCCCCCC
>RJWK010050515.1:0-16256 GCA_004363435.1 Platanista minor | reverse complement strand
TCTGCCTCAGTTATTCTGCTATTGATCCCTTCTAGAGTACTTTTAATTTCATTTATTGTGTTGTTCATCATTGCTTGTTTCCTCTTTAGTTCTTCTAGGTCCTTGTTAAATGTTTCTTGCATTTTCTCTATTCTATTTCCAAGATTTTGGATCATCTTTACTATCATTATTCTGAATTCTTTTTCAGGTAGACTGCCTATTTCCTCCTCATTTGTTAGGTCTGGTGGGTTTTTATCTTGCTCCTTCCTCTGCTGTGTTTTTGTGTCTTCTCATTTTGCTTATCTTACTGTGTTTGGGATCTGGAGGTTCGTAGTTGCTGTTTTTGGTGTCTGTCCCCAGTGGCTAAGGTTGGTTCAGTTGGTTGTGTAGGTTTCCTGGTGGAGGGGACTAGTGCCTGTGTTCTGGTGGATGAGGCTGGATCTTGTGTTTCTGGTGGTCAGGTCCACGTCTGGTGTGTGTTTTTGGGTGTCTGTGGCCTTATTATGATTTTAGGCAGCCTCTCTGCTAATGGATGGGGCTGTGTTCCTGTCTTGCTAGTTGTTTGGCATACGGTGTCCAGCACTGTAGCTTGCTGGTCGTTGAGTGAAGCTGGGTCTTGGTGTTGAGATGGAGATCTCTGGGAGATTTTCACCATTTGATATTACGTGGAGCTGGGAGGTCTCTTGTGGACCAGTGTCTTGAAGATATCTCTCCCACCTCAGAGGCACAGCACTGAGTCCTGGCAGGAAAACTAAGAGCCTTTCATCCACATGGCTCTGAATAAAAGGGAGAAAAAAATGGAAAGAGAGAAAGAAAGAAAGAAAGAAAGAAAGAAAGAAAGAAAGAAAGAAAGAAAGAAAGAAAGAAAGAAAGAAAGAAAGAGTGAGAGAGAGGGAGGGAGGGAGGGAGGGAGGAAGGAAGGAAGGAAGGGTGGAAGGGTGGAAGGGAGGAAGGAAGAAAGAAAAAGGAAAATATAAAATTAAATAAAATAAAGTAAGATAAAATAAAATAAAGTTATTAAAATAAAAAATAATTAAGAAAAGATTTTTTAAAAGTAAAAAAAATAAAACAAACAAAAAAAAACGGACGGACAGAACCCTAGGACAAAGGGTGAAATAGAAGCTATACAGACAAAAATCTCACACAGAAACATACACGTACACACTCACAAAAAGAGGAAAGAAGCAAAAATAATATATCTTGCTCCCAAAGTCCACCTCTTCAATCTTGGATGATTCACTGTCTATTCAAGTATTCCGCAGATGCAGGGTACATGAACCTGATTGTGGAGGTTTAATCTGCTGCTCCTGAGGCTGCTGGGAGAAGTTTCCCTTTCTCTTCTTTTTTCCCACAGCTCCCAGGGTTCAGCTTCGGATTTGGCCCCGCCTCTGTGTGTAGGTCGCCTGAGGGCGTCTGTTCTTCGCTCAGACAGGACGTTAAAGGAGCCGCTGATTTGGGGGCTCTGGCTCACTCAGGCCGGGGAGGAGGGAGGGCTACGGATGCGGCCTGAGCCTACAGCGGCAGAGCCCGGGATGACATTGCAGCAGCTTGAGGCACGCTGTGCGTTCTCCCGGGGAAGTTGTCCCTGAATCACGGGACCCTGGCAGTGGCCAGCTGCACAGGCTCCCGGGAGGGGAGGTGTGGACAGTGACCTGTGCTTGCACACTGGCTTCTTGGTTGTGGCGGCAGCTGCCTTAGCATCTCATGCCCGTCTCTGAGGTCCATGCTGATAGCCATGGCTCGCGGCCGTCTCTGGAGCTCCTTTAAGCAGCGCTCTTAATCCCCTCTCCTCTCGCACCAGGAAACAAAAGGAAAGAAAAAGTCTTTTGCCTCTTCGGCAGCTCCAGACCTTTTCCCGGACTCCCTCCCGGCTGGCCGTGGTGCACCAGCCCCCTGCAGGCTGTGTTCATGCCGCCAACCCCTGTCCTCTCTCTGCGCTCCAACCGAAGCCCAAGCCTCAGCTCCCAGCCCCGCCCGCCCCGGCGGGTGAGTAGACAAGCCTCTCAGGCTGGTGAGTGCCGGTCGGCACCAATTCTCTGTGCGGGAATCTCTCCGCTTTGCCCTCCGCACTCCTATGGCTGCGCTCTCCTCCGTGGCTCCGAAGCTGCCCCCCTCCGCCACCTGCAGTCTCCGCCCGCGAAGGGGCTTCTAGTGTGTGGAAACCTTTCCTCCTTCACAGCTCCCTCCCACTGATGCAGGTCCCATCCCTATTCTTTTGTCTCTGTTTTTTCTTTTTTCTTTTGCCCTACCCAGGTATGTGGGGAGTTTCTTGCCTTTTGGGAGGTCTGAGTTCTTCTGCCAGCGTTCAGTGGGTATTCTATAGGAGCAGTTACACGTGTAGATGTATTTCTGATGTATCTGTGGGGAGGAAGGTGATCTCCATGTGCTACTCTTCCACCATCTTCTCAAATCTCCCTTTTTCCTTTTTTTTTTTTTTTTTTTTGATATTTCTGGACTATGTGGTTCATCTGTGAGTTTTTTTCAAATTGTCATAAGTCTAAACATTTTTCCAATACAGTTATTGATAAACAACTCCTTATAAGTGGACTGGCACAGTTGAAACTCACACTGTTAAAAGGTCAACTATATAATTTTTCAGACAGAAAGAATTCCTGAGGTTTCTCATAATTTGGGGAGGACTAGACACTTTCTCCTTAAAATATAACTTTCCCAGTTTTGGAGAAATAAGGTTTGCTCTAGAGTCACTTTTGTAGAGCAAGGTCTTTAAAATTATTCAGAATTGTACAATTGGAACCTCAATTATAGTTTGTGCTCAATAAATGTTCACTGACTGTATTGATCTCTTAGTTGGAAAGCACTTCAGATACACCTGTGTTCAAATCTTAGCATTTCTACCTAAGTGTACCTTAGAGCAACTTCTCTTTTCGTCTTTTTTAAAAATCTTTAAAATAAAGTATTATAATTTCTACTCCCTAGAGGTGATGAAAATATTTACCGTAATGATGCCATAAAACACCTGGTACAGTACCTGGCATCTAGGAGGCATTTAATTGATGGTAGCTATTGTAATCATTGCTCTATTACTCTTGCTGATGTCCAAGTTTGGGAGGTTGAAGTCTATACAACCGCAAATAGAGGCACATTTGTTACATCTTGTCAGAAAGGTTTAATGAAATTCTAGCCAAAGACATAAGATAGGTTTGCTTCTGACTTGATTTTTAATATGCTTCAGTTGGACCGCCTCTAAGAACTCTTTGGCAATACTGACTCATCAGTTGCTATAGCCATCTCACTAGGAGAGATTATTTTTCATTCTCCTTCCTAGTTCATCCTTCCTTTTGCTCTTTCCCAACCGCATAGCAAATGGCATTTCCTCTGCTCTTAAAGAACTTTACAGCAGCTTATTCACTCTTTGTGCTCACAGAAAAGTGAATTGGCCTTATCATAGAGCAATACAGGGCTACAGTTGAAAAGCTTAAGCTTAATTCACTCATTAGTGAGAAATGCCCTACCTGGAGGAAGATAATGGAGATCTAATACATATGTTACATAGCTTCCCAACAGAATATTCCTTTTAAAAAGAAATAATTAGATGAATAAATTAGATTTTAAGCAGTGATCTACCCATATACACCATGGAATCCGTAATTAGAAACTTAAGCAGTCAGCCAGATATCATTAAGTCATTGGAGACATTTCTATCAGAAACCAATAGTATTCCAAGATATAAATTGTCTGAAACCATTTTAAAATCCTTAAACATTGCAAAGTGTCCATAAGGTTGATTGAGCAAGCCAATTTAGATAAATGCATCAGATAAATAGCACTATACTTGTGCAAAATACGTGCTGTACTCCACTTATTATGTTAACTTGGTACTTTAAAACCATGGCAAAAGGATGATGGAAATGTGCCAAAGAGTCATTCATATTCAAGAAAATATCCTTCTCTTAAAACATAATTGAGAGGCACCTAATGATGATATTGTGCTATGTGATACAGGAAAATAGGCTATATCCTTTCTCCATAAATGCCCTAGCTCCAAATAGTCACATTGGGGTGAGGACTTCGACATATGAATTTGGGGGCAACACAATTCAGTCCATAGCACATGGATATTCAAAATGACCAAATAAACATAAATAGTTGTAACTTTTATGCTTCTAAGAAATCAATATATAAGAAAAGGTGACTGGAGTATGTGTGTTAGAGCTAAATATGTAGAAAAATAAAAATTGGCCACATTTGGAAACAGGTATTTTACTTATGGATGATTAGAAATTGCTTGCAAGCTGCTCTCTTTATTTTTACATTTACTTCTAAAATGATACAGTCTTTTTTTTTTCTTTTGGCCCTAATATGGTTATATATTCTAGATTAATTCTAAACTGTGTGACCCTCTGGGATGTCGACCAGTCTGTACATATTCATACTTTGGTTAGACGAATATATAGGAATCCTGTTTGCTTAAGGAATTAAGGCATCTCTTGAGGTGGCAGGGTGGGGAGGGCACATTCTAGATGAAGGAGTCATAGGCCACAAGCTTAATCCGTTAAAAGAAAAAGCTTATCTTTGTAAGTAAAAGCATATGATATGCCAATCAGAATTACCTATTAGCCTAGCCATCCATGAACTTATATCAGCAGTATATGGTATATGATGAAAAAAATCTGAAGGTTATAAGACAAAAGCAGCAGCTATTTTATACACATATACTCTATCCAAATGTTGGAAACAATAGGAATGGAAACATTTCCTCCCATTTTTTAACACGACTCTAAATATTTGGCTTCATGAGGACTCTATATAACTGTAATGGCAGTGGCATTGCCCAGTATATGGTAGGAATCAGCAGTTACCCAGAGGAAATAAAGAAAATCATGATAATGTTTAGAAAAGGTGAGTGCCTAGTGGATTCTCTAATGACATCCAGAGAAAAATAGAAATTGTTCTCAGCTCTCAGCACATAGGCCAGAATAGTTTAGGAAACTCTGATATCAGCAAGAGTGATCTCAGAGGAAAAGGAATAAAATCACAGATGCCAAAGGTAAATGACGTGAGATATCTGTAGTTGGCAAAATCAAATGTCACAGTATGCCCAAAACAGTTCAGATTCATACCCAATTGTCAGAGTACTAATTAATGTGCCCTGTTATACTCTCTAAAACTTCTCATTTTGGTGATATATGGTAAACACCACCAAGAGTGGGGAAATTTTGAGGAAACTGGAAAGTACCTTAGCAAGATAAGGACAAGAGTAAAAATGTAAATTATGCTTTATGAAATTATTGCATCATATTTTACCATACTATATTTAGAGTACTAAAAGATTTAAGGTACTCTCAGCCATGTTACTGGTGGATTAGCAAATTCTGCTAACAATGACAGAGGTGAAAATTGAACAGAAAGTTCTACAGTTGAAATGATTACTTTGTGTATATTTCTGGGCTAATATTCTTTACTATAAAAACTTCAGTTAGGGCTTCCCTGGTGGTGCAGTGGTTGATAGTCCGCCTGCCGATGCAGGGTACACGGGTTCGTGCCCCGGTCCGGGAAGATCCCACATGCCGCGGAGCGGCTGGACCCGTGAGCCATGGCCACTGAACCTGCATGTCCGGAGCCTGTGCTCCGCAACGGGAGAGGCCACAACAGCAAGAGGCCCGCGTACCACAAAAAACAAAAAAACAAAAAACTTCAGTTATAGTGCACTTCTCTTCTTGGATGTTTTAAGGAAAGCACAGGATTTCTTTGGGCAGGGAGAGTGACAATAATTGGAGTCAATCTCCTTCACTGGAAAGAAGAGATCCTCCTAGTACTTGTATGAGTTAACTTTGGGAACATCAGTTAGAAACCTACCTTGACTCCAGAAAAAGGTAGGGAGGGTTTCAGATACTCCAGATAAAATGGGAATCAGAAAAGAGTTCCTTTATTACTTTAGATACTTGGCAGGAATCTAGGGTCCAAACTGATTTTATTTTTGACATGAATTAAGGGTACAAGTTATACCATGCCTGGAAATTCTCCCTATTACAAATGATATTTCAGTAAAATCAGAATTATATTTGGCACCTGCCATGATTATTTGGTGTTAGACTTTTTCAGTAAATAACAAAGAAATTGAGTTTATATGCAGTATTACGGCTTATCATGGTTTCTGATCTCAGCACTAAAATTTTGGGTTGGATAATTCTTTTTGTAGGGGGCTATTCTGTGCATTGCAGGATTTTAGCAGCATCCTTGGCCTCTATCCACAAAATAACAGCACATTCCTCCCCAACCCAGCAATATCTCTGGACATTGCCCAATTTCTCCAAAGTTGGGTGAATGGAGAGAAGGGAAACATTGCCCCAGGTTGAGAACCACTGGCTTAGGTAGAATAATGTGAATTTCTTGAAATGGAACTCTATGTACATGCAAAATTCAGAAATCTCACATACAACCTCACTTGTGTAGACACAGCCTCACTGTCTGGGCTTAAAGCCAGAATTAAAATTAAGTATCTCCCAATTCTCTAAGACAATCCAGAAATACATTTTTCGACCTCCCTTTCCTCTATGCTGACACCATGTCTTTTGGACAATTAAACTATAGTACTTTAGATTCCTTAGAGGAAAGCTGCTTTGTAAATGCAAAGTAATAACAGATAGTGGCCAAGTAAAATGAAAGAAACTATACTAAAAAGGTAACTGTCTAAATTGAGAAGTTGATGCTCATGAATGAATATTCATGGACATATTTTCATATTAATACACTGAAGAAATACCAGACTCCTGCTAGCAGATTAATTTGAAGCCAAAAGAGACATATATTTTTGAAGCTCATGACATTGATTTTGTGATGATCTATAACAATAACTGCACTTTTATCATAGAAAGTAAATGATATTATAATTTTGAAATGATGAATGTCAATGGTGTGGCTAGACACACGTTTATCAATTTGATTTGCTTGAATGGAATTTTTCCCTTAAGAGTCCTGGTAGTAGGCAGCAAACTTATAATATGTAAGAAATGGTTGTTCTTACTCTATGACATAAATCATAGCAAGATCCTTTTTTACCCACCTCCTAGAGAAATGGAAATAAAAATGAAAATAAACAAATGGGACCTAATGAAACTTAAAAGCTTTTGCACAGCAAAGGAAAACATAAACAAGATGAAAAGACAACGCTTAGAACGGGAGAAAATATTTGCAATTGAAGCAACTGACAAAGGATTAATCTCCAAAATTTACAAGCAGCTCATGCAGCTCAATATCAAAGAAACAACCCAATCCGAAAATGGGCAGAAGACCTAAATAGACATTTCTCCAAAGAAGATATACAGATTGCCAACAAACACATGAAAGGATGCTCAAAATCACTAATCATTAGAGAAATGCAATGAGGTATCACCTCACACCAGTCAGAATGGCCATTATCAAAAAATCTAGAAACAATAAATGCTGGAGAGGGTGTGGAGAAAAGGGAACCCTCTTGCACTGTTGGTGGGAATGTGAATTGGTACAGCCACTATGGAGAACAGTATGGAGGTTCCTTAAAAAACTACAAATAGAACTACCATATGACCCAGCAATCCCTTTACTGGGCATATACCCTGAGAACACCATAATTCAAAAAGAGTCATGTACCACAATGTTCATTGCAGCTCTATTTACAATAGCCAGGACATGGAAGCAACCTAAGTGTCCATTGACAGATGAATGGATAAAGAAGCTGTGGTACATATATACAATGGACTATTACTCAGCCATAAAAAGAAACAAAACTGAGTTATTTGTAGTGAGGTGGATGGACCTAGAGTGTGTCATACAGAGTGAAGTAAGTCAGAAAGAGAAAAACAAATACCGTATGCTAACACATATATATGGAATCTAATAAAAAAGGTTCTGAAGAACCTAGGGACAGGACAGGAATAAAGACGCAGATGTAGAGAATGGACTTGAGGACACAGGGAGGGGAAGGGTAAGCTGGGACAAAGTGAGAGTGGCATGGACATATATACACTACCTAAATGTAAAATAGCTAGTGAGACGCAGCCACATAGCACAGGGAGATCAGCTCGGTGCTTTGTGACCACCTAGAGGGGTGGGATAGGGAGGATGGGAGGGAGACACAAGAGGGAGGGGATATGGGGATATTTGTATATGTATAGCTGATTCACTTTGTTATAAATCAGAAACTAACAAACAACAAAAAAAGAAATGGTTGTTCTTACTGTTACTTTTATCACAGAAAACACAATCACTGACTATACTTCAGCATCATCATAAATATTCTAATATTAATATCTTGCTGAGCAGTGGGAATTTGAGTTTGGTGATGAAATACATATTGTTGAATGGGAAGTTTCATTAATTCCAAGGAGAAAGAAAAATGTGGTTATGTCTCCCCTGAAAAGACTAATCCTATTAAATTAGTTGCTGAATTGTAGACTTGATTTCATTGTGAAAGGTAATGGGAAAAATAATTATACTATAAATTTATTTAGTTAATTTATTTGATAAGCTAACTGAGCTGAATAGCTGATTTAAGGCTAATACCTTAATCCTGATAAAATGTAATAATAATAATAACACTAACTTGGAATATAGGGCTACCTGAGATCATGAATATTTCTCTTGTGTCCACTAGCCCTCTGTCTCCCCACCACTCATCTGTTCTTTGTCCCAGCCACTAAACCAGTCTCACCAGATCACATGATGAACTCTTCCTCACTTATCCATGTATTCATGTTAACCTTTCAGCTATTAAAGGCTGCACCACATCTTTTACAGGATTTTACTCTTTTTACTTTAAAAATTCAGCTCCCTATATTCACCTCCTCTATGGACTCCTGCCTCTACTGCCCTAAGTATATTGAGTCTCTTCTTCTAGTGGCTTACTCCCATCTCTGTTCTATCACCTATTACACTGTAAAGCAGCTTATTAGTTCATTTATTTGTCCCCCTGACAATGTGAGCTCTTTAAGATCAGGACACTCTCTCTTACTGATGTTTCCTACTGAACACAGTAAACTCAGAGAGCAGATGCCGTACAGACATTTGTTGAACTAATAAATAAATTAATGAACAAATGTAAACCACTGTATAGTTTAAAATCAATTTTCCAGCAGATATTATAATGTGCAATTAGCATATATTTATTTACTTGCTTTCTTATCTGTATGTCTTCTCCTGTACCTGAACTGCCAACACCTCTAAGTTTTTTGAGGGCCACTGACCTTGTCTGTTTTTCACCTCATCCATATTTCCCATTTCACACCTAGTAGCCACCCAATAAATATTTACTAAAGGGAAAATCATGTTGTTGGATCTTGATAACCCTGTGGAGTGAGTAGCTGATTACAAATAAGCTGAAGCTTTAATCACAGAAGACCCTTCGGAAATACATTCACTGCCTGATACAATACTTAGTACTCAGCAAATGGTTTGTAAAAACACTAATACAGTGAAGAAAAACAATTCTACAGTCTAGGTATGCCTGGGGGTATTTGGAAGGGAAAGTTGGTTACAGGTAAACAGGATTTGAAGATAAAAATGAAAGAGGAGATGATTGATCTTAAAGATAGTAGGAGGGAATTAGTATAGAAACACAGGTAACGTTTTGAATCTGGAAAAAAAAAAAAAGATGGTGATGTTTCATCTAAAATAATGTAAACTCCCTTCCATGGTGTTCTCTCTCTTAGGTGAAAGGTCATAGTCCTTTAAGATGGCCTTCCATTGCCTAGGGCAAGCCTAGACCTCCACTTCATCACCCTATCAGATCCTACACTTCAGCTGTGCGACCTGCCTTCAGTTCTTCAGTGTCCTCAGAGCCTTCATTCATGTTGTTCTCTTTGCCTGTAACCATCTTTTTCATCTTCCTCTCCTCTTTGATATTCAGGTCTTGCTTTAGATGATACTTCATTAAGGAAAGTGTTCCTAACTCCCTATATTAGGTTAGAGGATAGCAAATTGCAGATACTTTATGAATTTATATTACATTAATACATCTTGCTTCCTAGACTATAACCCTATGCTGTCAGGCAAAGAATCTGTATCCTTTGCCATTATAACTCCAACTCCCAGTACCATGATTGACTCAAATTTTTAGTTGAATAAATGAATAAATACTATGGTCATATGAGAAAGAATGAAACATTAATATATAGACATTTATAGGGAGAGAAAAGCAGATGTATTTCATATTAGATACCCTTTTTTACTTCATAGTGAAATAGCTGGGTAGAGTTGAAAATATTTGGGAAAATAAGATAATTAACATCAGTCAAAATGGAGAGTTCAGTATGGAATAAACAAAGACTCAAACCCCACAGATTAGACAACAAAGCACAAAGAAATCTGAGATCACCAGTGCAGCTCCCTATGTTCTTTCTTGCCATACTGGGACACATCTTGGTCCAGAGTTGACAGATGAAATCTCTAAGCAATGTAAGCAGGGAATCATTTCCACAAAGAAAACTATTTAAGTTATAAAGTATATCCATTATATACTGTGATAATTATAAAGCTGACACCAACATCTCTCAGTGAATCATGCCCCATAAATGCTTAAAGTTTAAGTTTGTTTACCATTTACAACCTTGACTAACCAGAGGTACCCTATTTAAATCATTCCATAGATCATGAACTTCCAATGTCTTCCTACTGGTCAATGTCATCTGGGTTTGACTGGTACGTCAACAGGGAAGTTGACCTTTTCCTAACCATTTCTTTCTTCTTTTATTCCTGGTGTCCCCAGGGTAGGCAGGATGCATTACAAAACAGCCGCTAATGTTCTTCTTACCACTTATTATCCCAAATTCATTTGAATCAATTGACAGATAATCAAAAGAAATCATGCTCACAATTTTAATGGGGCAAGCTGCTAATATCCAATTTATGGAAGATATGTGAAGCAAAATAAATTATTTACAATCACACTACCTAACATTTTAGGACCTGAAATAATTCAAGCTTTAACTAAACCTAAATAGTACGGAGAAAAAACACATATAAAACAAAATATTCACATCCTGTTGTGATCCTTAAATGTACTTACTTTATCCCCACCTGATAATAAAGGATTAAAAATGTTAAAGTTGTACTTATATTAGGATATATATATATATATATATATATATATATATATATATATATATATATATATATATCTGATTGCATACCACCTCTACAAGACTTCTAGAAGTAAGCATTTGTATAATTTTATCCGAGTTAAAAAAAAATTAGTTGTTGCTAACTGTAAGATTATGATAACAAAGACCTTTTTTATTCATCTTACTGGGGGCACATTGATTTTCCAATAGATTCTAGAGCTAATGACTTTAAAGATAGCTATATTTCTCCTTTACACAACCTAAGTGATTTGCAAGCAGGGTTATAATCTAGGCATGCCAGAATCCTAGGTGCTAATTTTTATAAAATAGAATCAAATAATTAGAACAGAGGTTTGCATCTTTTTAATCAACATGAACATTTTATTCCTAAGATATATTTTCTTTCAGGAATATGCTGTAAAATGAGTCAGTATATTTCTGAAAAAAAAAAATATGGATATGTTTTTAAATCTCATCCAGAAGTGAAATCACTTGAAGAACAGGCATTTAAAACTGGTCTTCAATGATTTTTTTGCACACCAGATTTGGACGATCACTAAGAAAAGATACAACATTTTTTGGATAAAAGCATTTCAAAATGAGAATGTGTTTGTGAGATGAAAAATATTAACTTTTTGCCTTGCATGTGGTAAACTTATGATATCATGGACAAAATAAAAAAAATAAAAAACCTTTCAAGGTAGTATGTCAAAAACAATTTTATAAGCTAGGTAATTCAAATATTTTTATTCCCATTGTTCAGATAAGCTAACAGTGTATTAAAAGTTTAAGTATATCCCCTTTTTCTAACTCAATGTCCTTTCACATCATGTGAAATAGATCTTATTATCACTGTTTTTTGCTTCTGCAAGTTTCTGTAGCATGAGTGGAGAGCTGAGTAGGAAGCAGGGTGTTTTGTTTTGTTTTGCTTTTTCACTGTTACTTAACATAGATACCTTCCTGTATCCTCCATTGCCTTGCAAATAGAATGAGGCTTCTACTTCCACAAAGTAATCACAGAACTGCAATCAAGGAGTGATAATAAGCATTACTACATTTAAGGACCTTCAGGATTACAAAACAGGAGGATAAAAGAGGAGAAATTAAGGCCTAAAGGAAACTAGAAATCTTTTTCTTAAATTATAGATTCAGGAAAAATGTTGCTCTGTTCCTAATACTACAAATTCTTTTCCAGCTGCTTTTAATTTTAAACTTATCCAAGCCATTTAAAGCATAAAAACACATCCAATTAAAAGAAATCATCTTTTCTTGTTTGTTTGGTTTTCTTTTCTTTTGCCGTTAAGAATTTCTTTTATTATCTCCCAAGCACAGCTTATATATTGAAAACTATGCTTGTTTCATTTTATCCAAAATTTCTGGGTATTTTATCATAGAAGCATATGTGAAAATATACAAGACATTGATTTCAAAAAATTAGGTGATATAATAGTTTCTTCATCTATATAATTAAACACATACTAAATTGGTTGCTTCAAAGCCTATTACATTAAGGAGTTAATGTTGCATTATCTTCATGTGATCTTCACTTATGGCCAATTCTTGAGCAGAATGGTGAAGAGCCAGCATAATCAATTATTTCAGAAACCCAGAAATAGAAAGGGCTCCCAGTGAGTAACTGTGACTCTGAGGTCAGCATGAAATTATACATTGTAGGCATATGCTAGGGAGTGGAGCCTAATATTTAGCTTAAATGTCAGTGAACATTGGCTATCTTAGTGCCTAAAGAAATCACCCTTTGCTTATTTCTCTGGGTGAGGTGCTGACAATTACCTTGGCTTGTATATTTTGGGGGATAAGAGCAGGGAAGAGTATGCTTTTGCTGCTGGTAGCAACATGAAGTGATAGCACCCTCAGGCAATGGTGTAATGCTGGTGTAATGGATGGCATCTCTAGAAAAAAAATAAGGAAGATCATAGAAGGTATTTGGTAAAGAGTTATTAGTTTCTACTTTATACTGAGCAAGCAAGGTGCTAACTTTATGTAAAGAGGAGATGAATATCCAGGGGTAAATTGATTGTCAAACTAATGGGGTGTGTCACAGCCCCTCATTTTCTGTACAGTCCTTCTTAGAAAGGCTCTACCAATACTGGATATGATCCTATATTTTTATAAAATTTGCAAAAGTATTTTGTATTCTTCTTTTTAATAACAACTTCCCTTCCCCATATTGTATAAATGTTAGTCATCCTCAACTTGTATCTTCCCATGGACACAGTCCATGAATTTGTAAATTAAGATAATCACTTCCAATTATTCCAGGAGAAGGTATATAGACTTCATATCCTTATAAGATTTGAACTCTTCTCTCTTTGCAGTTTGCAGGACTTCCTCAGCAATTATGGACTTTTTGGGAAAGCAAAAATAACTGAAAGGAGTGGGTGCTGTACCTGCCATTCAGTACATACCTTGGACATGGACTGTCAAAAGTTTTTGCCATTTGTCCATCACTGTCAGTGGTGGACCTTTCTCTCTAAGCAGGGGTCAGGTGCAGCAGCATCTGTAGGGCAGCCCTGGAATATTCTGTGACTAAAGTGATGGCATGTAAACATAATCCTCAGGGCCAGCACAGACTCATGACTGTCCCAAGTTATGCCAGTGAAGAAATGTATAGGAATCTGTTAGGAGATATCTGGATTTCTGTGTGAGACTAGTAATCAGGGAACCAGAGATACAGAGCCAAATTCACACTATGAGAGATTAGGCAGGGAAAGGTATTGAATCAGGGGCACACCAAATAAACCAGTGATCACACGGACACTGAGGGTCCTCTTGTCTCCTCTGGAGTTCTTTGGGCCACAAATGAATAGACTCATAACTATGCCTTCATATTTATATTGTGACATTTACGTGCAGATTTACTGTTTGGCGACGGTGTCTGTCTCTTCCTGCCACTTTAGCCATCATGACCTCCAAAATGTAAGAAGCCAAAACCAGATACAATTAATAGTACAAGGCTGTCTAGGTTACCGGCCACTGAAAGAGGTTAGCAGTCAAAATACAGTTAATAAGATAAGGTGAGACAGGCAGACTCTGAAAAAGACAGACTCTGAAATTAGTTTTGCAAAACCTGAGTCTAGAAACTGATTGGTCACTATCACCAAGTTTTTAAGTTACTATGTTAGACAGAATAATGAACTTTCAAACATGTGCATGGCTAATCCCCAGAACCTGTGAATATATTACCTTACGTGGTAAAGGGGGCTTTGTAGATGTGATTGAATGAAAGGATCTTGAGATGGAGAAATTATATTGGATTATCCAGGTGGGTCCAATGTAATCATAAGGGTTCCTATAAGAGGAAGGCAGGATGGTTAGAGTCAGGAGAAGAGAGAAGGAGAAGTCACAACAGAAGTAGAGGTTGGGATGGAAGAAGGCCAAAAGCCAAGCACGGGTAACCTCTAAAAACTGGAAAAGGCAAAGAAAGGGATTTTCCCCTACAGCCTCCAGAAGGAACGAGGTCTGCCTACAGCTTGATGTTGCCCCCATTTCACTCATTAGGACCTCTGACTACCAGAGCTTTAAGATAAATGTGCTGCTTTAAGCCACTAAATTAATGGTAATTTGTTATAGCAGCAATCAGACATGAATACAGTGGTTGCACAACCTGGGATTATCATTGGCTTAAATAGCAGGTGTTCAGTCTCATAATTTATAGGTGTTTTTTTCTCATTCATTTTAAGTATTTTACTTCTATTTTTTAAGAATTACAGCCAACAGTTGAAAGCAATTGCATATGATTAATAAAGAAAAGTTAAGTGACTAATACGAGATGCTTAGAAACACTAAAAGGCATTTAAAAAAAGTTTTTTAAACAGTAGCATTAAACATATATATGTATATATAATTCATGTTGTATGAAATTTAATGTTAAACAAAAATAAAGCACAATGTGATCCCACAATATAATAACATTTATACTAAAATAGAATAATATATAATTTTACAATTGACCCATTGTTCTGCCAAATCAAAATTAAAAATTATTTCATTCTAAAAATTAAATGTAAGAAACTAAGTGAAATGAAAAAAAAGATTCACTAAAGAAACGCTTTTAAATATCAGAATCATCTTATACATATATATATATATATATATATATATACACACACACATATATAAATATATACATAATGTAAAATTGGAAAGAGTATGAAAACCAAAAGCAGAAAAAGCAAAAATAAAACTAAGAAATCTCCAGAATCAGGGAAATCTCTCTTTCTATTAAAAGAATAATGTATTATAGTGGAATTTCAGGGTAAGTTCTCAGTTTGTTGTGCTTTAATTTCTGTTGCCTTTAGGCTTTTAACAAGGAAGAAAATGTATTTGAGAAGGTCAGGAAAAAAGGAATGTTTTCTCTTCAGATTAAAAAAAAAAGCACAGCGAAATACCTCAAATTGATCTACTATGGGCACAAAGATATGATACTTTTCTGAAGAAGTAGCAATATCAGTGAGCATAGTAAATAAACTTCCAGAACAGAGAAGGGGAATTGACTGAGAGTCCACTCTCACAAAAGCTTCATAAATGTACTGTTTAAAACAGTACACATTTTCATAGGCAGCCAGCTTTAAAGCCAAGAATGATGTAAGAATTAACTCCCTTAATCTGAAATGACTGTAGTCAAGTTTATAAGATCAGTTTAATTGGCCCCTTCTTTATTGGCATTTCTAGGATTTGCCCTGGTTTCTAAATCCGCAGAACCAAATACCCAGACTAAATTTAGCTAATCTCACTCTTTGGCATTTTAATGATGTCTTCCCCTCCAAAATTATAGTCTTCTGCTATTAATTCAAATTATTGAGCCCCAAACCATCAACTTTCTTAGGTGTTTTAATTATTTAACTTGTTTACTCATTTCAACCTTGCTTTCAATGCTCAATGGTCCATGGGAGTCTTTCCCATTCTTATAATTCATTTCAAGCTGCACTTGATGGCCCATCAAGAATAACAGCACTTTATTTTTATTGTTTTTTTGCGGTACACTGGCCTCTCACTGTTGTGGCCTCTCCCGTTGCGGAGCACAGGCTCCGGTCGTGCAGGCTCAGCGGCCACGGCTCACGCGCCCAGCCGCTCCACGGCATGTAGGATCTTCCCTGACCGGGACACGAACCCGCGTCCCCTGATCGGCAGACGGACTCTCAACCACTGCGCCACCAGGGAAGCCCAACAGCACTTTAAAAACATCTCAGGGCTTCCCTG
>RJWK010050514.1:0-16254 GCA_004363435.1 Platanista minor | reverse complement strand
GACAGCCCCTTCCAAGTCATTGTGGCAAAAACACAGGTTACTCACGTGATGAGGATGGACTGGTTGTCTCGATCTAGAAATGCAGAAGGAAGCAGGACAGAGTAAATAAACAACATACAGGCAGGATATACAAATCAGGCAACATTGGGGGGTAGATAAAGCCCATGAGCTCTAGTTCTGGCTTTGCCATTAACTAGTGGTATGATGATTTGGTCACATCTAATCTTCTTTGAGACAATTTGTGCAGATTTCCCAAATGCTGGATGTGTAACGTGGGCAGCATGGAAAGTGAATGGTGAGTCCCACGGTGTGAAAGTTATTCGTGTCACAGATCTTTACCTCCTCTCTAGCACTTTCTTATCTCCCTTTTCAACAAAGAAAGCAAGTCTCAGACTTAGAACTTGTAAGAAGCCACAGCTTCTAATTAGAATTTATGGACACTGGTTTGTTGTCATTGCATTTTTCTTTCACCTTTGCTTTCTACTTGTGGATAGTGACCGTGGTTTTCTATTTACAAGAGTGTTATAGGTTGAATTGTGTTCCCTCCAACAAATTAATATGTTGAGGCCCTAACTAACCCCCAGTACCTCAAAATGTGACCTTATTTGGAAATAGGGTCATTGCAGATGTAATTAGTTAAGAAGAGGTCATACTGGAGTAGGTGGGCCCCTAATCCAATATGACTGGTGTCCTTATAAAAAGAGAAATTTGGAGACAGATGAGAACACAACGTGAAGATGAAAGTGCGGATCAAGGTGACGATTCCATAAGCCAAGGGATGCCAAAGCTGGCCAGCAAACCATTGGAAGCTGGGAGCGTGGCCTGGAACACATTCTCCCTCTCGGCCCTCAGAAGGAACCAACCCTGCTGACACCTTGATCTCAGACTTCCAGGCTCCAGAGCTGTGACACAATGCATTTCTGTTGCTTAGGCCACCCGGTGTGTAGTAGTTGGTTATGGCAGTCCTAAGAAACTAATACTAATAGTGATATCATTCTTCCTTTTTTTAAAAAATAGTTTTCCTCTGGATCAAAGGGCAGATTTGTTTGGTTCCTATTTTATTTTTGGCCACACTGCATGGCATGTGGGATCTTAGTTCCCTGACCAGGTATTGAATCCGTGTCCCCTGCAGTGGAAGCACAGAGTCTTAACCATTGGACCGCCAGGGAATTCCCTATTCTTCCTTTTTGAAATGGACGGAACTTCAGTCACTGTAAGGAAAGATTTTAAATATGCAGAAATGGCCAGGATTGCGAATGTGAAATTGGAATGGCTGAAGTTTGGGCAACATTGTCCTGGATGACTTTTAAACATCTTCAGATCTCAGATGCTTGCTTTTACTTCTTCTCTCTGCACCAAGTCAAATCAGGTGAAAGTTGATCAGACTGAAGTGATGTTAGGCATGACAGGGTGACAGTATTACCACATCTCTGCTATTTCATCTGCTATTCTGGAAACTTAAGGAGGAGAAAGAGGGAGCCTGAGAAAACAGGCGAAGGGAAGTTGCTGTGCCTGTTTCTCCAACTTCGCATTCCGAAGTGGCTACTAATATAGTCTCTCTTCCAAGTGTGTTCATGTTGGGGGTTTCTTTGGAGGTGGGGGCACCGCATGTCCTCGTGCTCCACATCCACCCCCAGAGAAGCATGTACTTAGTGTGGCTTCAGTCCCAAGCTCTGGCTTAAGAACCGTGACTGGTAATGTGGAAGACACTGCGCCCCTGGCTTTCCATCCTGACATCCTCTGCATCTCCTGAGGTCACTTTGGTCATTGCACCATTTGGATGACCAAAGCCTGTGAAGGGCTCGAGTAATTAACTAAGAACCAGTACAGTTAAAGGACTTGAATACTTCACTAAAACTATTTTTAAAAATATGGATTAAAGAAATTACTCACCGGTCAGCATGAACTGTTAGGCGTTGTCAGAGATGGAGAAGATGTGGGGCGGGGCCTCCTGGCGCTTTTTGCCTCTGTAGGCCGTCACCACCTCGGGGATGTACACCGGCAGCCACTTGTAGGGGTTGACGGTGACACAGAAGAGGCCTGAGTAGGTCTGAGAAAATCAGAAAATTCAACCTATGGATCTTGATTTTACTCAGAGAAGGAAATGGAATAAGGAGAGGTTGAAGGGTACTCACGTAGATCATCCAGGCTGCGTAACGCTCTTTGAGGTTGTACAGCACTCCTGGCTCATGTTGGTGGGTCATCATGACCATGTCCTCGATCCTGTCAAATTTGGGAGGGTTCATGGGGAACACCTGGTCACCGTTCAGAGTGAGTGTCTGGATGTTGAGAGGAAAAATCACATGATGAGTGGGAGAGCCGATGTGGTGAGCTACCAGTGTGGTGAAAATGGTGAGATATTGTGGTGAGATTACCCCATTACTGTGGTTAACTTTATGGATCATTTCTGTGCCCAGAGATGATCCGTAAATAACTGTTCTTGATAAACCTAAGTCTGGTCAAACTGTATAACCAATTCTGGTCTGATGCTCCCAAGTCAACCTGCCATTCTGTGTGCCAGAAGTGGGTTACAGGTGTGCAAAGTTATAGAGCCCTTCAGCCTCAGGGTGGCCAGGTGGAACTCAGGATGGCCAAGGCCACAGCAGCTTGCCTCTGTTTACCCCATTTGCTATGAGTGCTGCAATGAGATCAAGCTTGGAATATTGGAAAAAACTCTTCCAGTGTATTCTGTGCATCTCCACCTCAATACCTCTGCTCATGTGGGTCCCTTTGTCTGGAATATACCTACACTGAAATTACATCTAGCAACCTTCAAAGCTCTTCTTAAGTGCCACCTCTTCCATGACCTGTTTCTGCTCTCCCCTGTCTTTTCAAGGCTTCCAGAATTCCTTGCACCACTACTCTAATAGTTAAAACATTTGGACTTGAAGCATGGTCCATGGCTGAACGGTATTTTGAGACTATTACCTAATTTTCCCCTCTCTGCTTTCCCTTCCCTTTAAGCATACAACTGGCACTCCATTACTCAGGAAAGGTAGAAAATAGGGCATAAAAGCGAGAGAGCCTGTAAGCCTTTCTAGCGTTTGTTTTCCAAAAGCCCGAATCCTTAGAAGAGCTTTGAGGGTTTTACCGAAAAAATAAAAGGGAGGAGATTTGTTGATGTAGACCAAATCTCTTGAGGAAAGGAAGCCCTTCTGCCTCACTGCCCTAAACTAGAGAGAGAGAGAGACAGAGACATCCAAAATAGCATAAGGGAGTTGGAAAAATCTGTGTGTCCTGAAGATTCAGAAACTGGGGCTTGTTTCGTAGCACATCCTTCGGGGGGCCAGTGACACCCCATGTGGTATTACTGAAAATGTGGCATGGCTCTGGGGAGGGGACCCCAATAGTAACTCCAGAAAATTTATTTCTGGCCCTGTGAAAAGAGGCTGACACCAGAGGTTAAGTTTAATAATAACAATCATCATCATCATCATCATCATCATCATCATCGTCATCTGTCTCGTATGCTTGAATTTGTGAACTGCGATTCATACCTACCATGTACTCTTTTTTTAAAAAAATTATTTTATTTATTTATTTTTGGCTGCGTTGGGTCTTCCTTGCTGTGCACGGGCTTTTCTCTAGTTGTGGCGAGCGGGGGCTACTCTTCGTTGCGGTGCGCAGGCTTCTCATTGTCATGGCTTCTCTTGGTGCGGAGCGTGGGCTCTAGGCGTGCAGCCTTCAGCAGTTGTGGCACGTGGGCTCAGTAGTTGTGGCTCGCGGGCTCCAGAGTGCAGGCTCAGTAGTTGTGGTGCACAGGCTTAGGAGCTCCGCGGCATGCGGGATCTTCTGGGACAGGGACACGAACCCGTGTCCCCTGCATCGGCAGGTGGATTCTTAACCTCTGTGCCACCAGGGAAGCCCCCATACCCGCCATGTACTCCTGATTCCTACACTAGATGATAAACTTTGGGGAAGCAAGACTGAGATTTGCTCATATTTGCAAAGTGATAGACACTGTGACCTAGACATGATGGGTGTCCAGTAAGTATTGAATTGAATGGTGCTCTGTAATTCTCTGCATTAAATTAGGCATTGCCTCCGGAGCTCCCTCTGTAAGTCACTCTGCAGCCTAGAGAATTCTATTTGGTATATTCGCCCATCCAGCAGCAATCTGTATCAATCTCTCCCTTAAACAGTCCAAACCCTTCCACCACCACCGTCCCCTTTCTCCCAAGCAAACATCATAAAAACTCTCAAAGCCCAAGTCCTCTAAGGAAAGAGCCAAAGCCAAAGTGTGTGCCATGGCAGTTTTTACCTGCGACTTCATTCAGAGTAGATCAATGTGAGTCTTGTTCTATCTTCAGATTCCTATGGACCAGCATGCAATTTCTACTATTCTACGCCAGAGGAAAGGGAGGTTGCCCATGTTAGCAAGGACATCTGAGATCAACACTTACCCGGTCGTCGAAGGTCTTGACTGTGACTTTGTCATTTTCCTTGCTCTGGGTCATACCTTTCACATAAAATTCCTTATCATCCACTGCAAAGCAAGCTTTCTTAGAATCAAATGGGCAATTTTGAGCCTCGATTCTCTCCTTCTCTGATTTCCACAGGTAGGGAGCTGCTTCTCCAAAAATGGCCATCTCCGCATCAGAGCTCATGACTGCAGGGTCTGGGAAGACCAGGGCTGCTGAGTCTGGAGCTTTGGGGAGCTCCATCCTGTTATTTCCATTCAGACAGGGGGCCAGATTCAAAAGTTCCTGGGATTAACCTACGTTCTGAGGAATCCAGGACCTGGTATAGGGGCCTAGAGTGGGCAAGTGGGGGTGAGCTAAAGGGGATATTTTAGTCCAAGAAAAAAGTTTGAGGAGACATCTCTTAGTCCAGCTCCAGGTGTGGAAGTCTAAACCAGTTAGAGGAAGCCAAGCTGAGCCTAATAAAGGGGGCCTTAGAAAATACTTCCTTAATTACATACACATCACATTTGAGCCTCATGATCTCCGTGTCATTCCCAAATCTTAAGGGTGTCTGAAAAGAATTATTGGAATGTTGATAATTCCTAGTAGAAAGTTCAGATAGCCCAGTGAAAAGTGCTGACTTGAACATAAAGTACTGCCACACTTGTTTAGCCACTCCTATCACAGGCAACAAGGTGATAGGAGACATTATGGCCTAGTGCAATGGTTCCAAACTTTAATATGCACCAGAATTACCTGGAGAGCTTGTTAAAACACAGATTTCTGGGCCTCACCCCCAGAGCTTCTGATTCAATCGGGATGGGATGGGGCCTGATAATATGCATTTCTAGCAAGTTCCTAGGCAATGCTGATGCTGCTGGTCCAGGGACCACACTCTGAGAACTGCTGGTGTAGGGCCTTCTGACTCCAAGTGTGGTCCTTGAACATGTTGCATCAGCATCACCGAGGAGTTGTTAGACATTCAGAATCTCAGAACCACCCCACATTACAAAACCAGAATCTGCACTTTAACAAGATCTCCAGGTGACTTCTAGGTATAGGTAGAGTTGAAAAGTACTGGGCTTAAGGCAGGGGTCTCCAAACTTTAGTTATATGTAGCAGTGTCGGGGTGTGACAAACAGTATTTAATTAAATACCTGCTTTAGAACTCACTGCTTAGCGTGTGTGTGTGTGCATGTGCGTGCATGGTGTGTTTATGTATCTTTCTGCCTCTCTCTCTCTGTCCACCCTCCCGCTCATCCCTCCCGTCACTTCTTTCCAAACCATCCCCTTTCACAGACCTTTCTCTTTATGTGTTTTCCTTGCTCAGAAGCTAGAAAATTTGGCTTAAAGTCCCGGCACTGAACTTGGTCAAACCACTTAACTTCTTTGGGCCACTAATTTCACTTAAAATGAAGAAGCAAGCCTAGCTCATTTCTAAGGCCCCTGCAGGTTGTGTGACTTCTCTGGTTCCTTTTCCTCATCTGCATTTGCTTTTCCTGTTCCCTCTGGACCTCTTCCCGCATCCTTCCTGACCCTGTACTGCTTTTCCCCACAACTCTCCCCCTTTCTCCCTTTCTTTCTCTGCTTTTTCTTTTCCGTACATTCTTCTGTAAGTGACCATAAAATGGAGTTCAGTTACACACATGTATCCCCATATCTCTCTTAAGAAATAGTTCATGTGTTTTGAATAGGCCTTTTATGTTTCCTATTAAGAGTGGGAACACTGAACATTTTATAGTTGTCTCTTGGAACTTCCCCCGCCGCCAATCTTACACTTTTTGAAATTACTCTTCATTGGTAACTGACGGTTGTTTCAGTATCCCTCCTTGAGATTCTGGGGGAATCTAGTCCTACAGAAAGAGGAGCAACTGCTTCCCTCTGGATCTTATTCAGGAGAAGTTGCATTTCGATTTTACTTTGGCCAGCGGCTCTGCTGAACCATCTGTGTGCTCGTGGTTAAGTTTTCATAGTTAAGAGATTAGAACCCAATATAGCACCACAGAGAGGACCTCTGGCTTGCAGGCTTCATGCGGTTTACATTTACTCAGTTACTGCCTGGTGGAGAGGAAGAATTCATCCATATTGGTTCCTCATCTGTGAAGATAGTCCCTACTTTTGTGGCTTAAGTGAGTTTTACGACCGCAGCAGTTCTCAAACTTTGTTTTCTCAGAACCCCTTCACACTCTTAAAAATCATTGAGAACCCAGTGAGTTTGGTTTATGCAGGTCATATCTACCAATAATTATGATATTAGAAGTCAAAATTGAGAAAATCGAATTCATTTAAAATTTCTATCAAATTCATTAATGACATATTTTTATGAAAATGACTATATTTTCCAAAACAAAAAAATTAGTGGCAAGAGTACCATTGTTTTTCATTTTTGCAACTCACTTTAATGTCTGCTGAGTAGAAGATGGATGGATTTTCATGCCTGCTTCCCTATTCAGTCTGTTGCTGTATGGTTTTTTGGTTTTTGGTTAAAGTAGATATAGAAAATCTTTTACAGATATATAATTTGGAAAAGGAAAGAGGATTTTCATTGCCCTCTCAAATAATTGCGGATATTCTTTTTAGACACTATACCAAAACTTGACACATGGTAGTTTCTGTGGTAGTTCCTTAAAGGCTAGTTGCAATGTGGAATCTGAAACCATATCAACAAACATTGTGATCTCTTGGTCTGTGTTGAACTTTGAATGAAACTTTTACCCACGTGTAAACATCATACATTGATCATTTGGAAAATAATGTTCACTGAATTATACAGAACTTCCAAATATTGGCACGTTTCATTATACAGTATAAAAAATCAGAATCATTAATATCAGTACTGATCTCATTAGAAAATTCAAATATTAGGAAGTTGTCAAGCTAATGATAGTAGATACAAGTCTTCCAAAATTTTAATTTTTGATTGAAAACTCAATATATCATTAGTAAAAATACTGTCAGTAGTTTTCCTTGAAAGGATAAACACACTTCATTGCTTTTTGAGAAACTGTCTGCCAGATATCCAAGTCTGAGAAACAATAGCTTGTCTGCTAGTCATTCTTTCAAGTAAAAATGGTGCTTCATGAATCAAGTGGCTGGTTCATCTTGCAACTCAGACAACTGCACATGTGTTTTTCCTTGAGACAAATGTCAAAGTCCAGTGTGCAAAAGGAGTGCTTTTCATGGACTTCCTGTTTGATCATGTAGAATATTATAAAGATGTGGATAAAATTGAGATGTAATAAAATTAATACTTTCCACTGCTGCAAATTCTAGGTCATTTTTCAATGAAGCTGGCTTTTTAAAATTTTTATTTATTTATTTATATTTATTTTTGGCTGCATTGGGTCTTCGTTGCTGCGTGCGGGCTTTCTCTAGTTGCGGCAAGCGCTACTCTTCGTTGCGGTGTGCGGGCTTCTAATTACGGTGGCTCCTCTTGTCATGGAGCACAGGCTCTAGGCGTGCGGGCTTCAGTAGTTGCAGCACGCAGGCTCTAGAGTGCAGGGTCAGTAGTTGTGGCACACGGGCTTAGTTGCTCCGCAGCATGTAGGATCTTCCCGGACCAGGGCTCGAACCCGTGTCCCCTGCATTGGCAGACGGATTCTTAGCTACTGTGCCACCAGGGAAGTCCCGAAGCTGGCTTTTTAAATTAAAAAAAATTTTTTTTCACTGTCAGTGTATGGCTGTGAAGAATACTATGACTACTAGTACAGCTTGGTGCCATGTCTTGATTTGTAATAAAGCGTCAGCACTTCTATCCATCCTTGCTTTTGCATCATTAAGTCAACACAGTGAAGAAAGCACATGGCATCTGGGTATTATTATGAAAATTGTTTTGACGTCATGTACCTCTTGAAAAGTTCTTAGGAATCTCCAAGGATCCGTGGGCCACAGTTTGAGAATGGTTGTACTATAGTGTGAGGGAATCTCGTCAGGCTGCAAGTTTATGATCAGATGTCATTTAGCTTGACTTAGTGTTCAGCCTGCTACCCAAAGTGTTGAAAGTTGATCCACATCAAAATCATCTGCAACAGAATCTCTGTGGTTGGGACTGAGGAAACTGAATTGTTCTCAAGGGCCTCAAACACAGTGATGTTTGGGAGCATTATTTTGCTTTTATAAAGCCACTCTTTCCAAAACCATGGCATGGTCCCAACAGTCAAACACAAAATGATTTTAGGCAACTATTTCTTAATTTTAATAGTTACATTAAAGTCTCTTACCTTATTTTAGCAAAATGTAAGATGCCATCAATTGTAAGATAAACTATTTTGTGTCCCACTAATAAAGGAAAACACCCTGCTAATTACAATACTCCTTTCATTGATTACAAGATGCATCCCAAGTTTAGAGATAATATTTTGTGAAAATGTGAAGAAAGTTAGAATAAAATAGAATAATACGTGCTAACCACTTAGAGACAGTGAAATATCTGTTTATAGTAGTGATGTAAAGCAGTGTTTCTCAAACTTTGGTGGGCATAGGAATCCAACTGGGAATCTTGTTGAAATAGGTATTCTGATTCAGCAGATCTGGAGTGGAGTTTGAGATTTTGAATATCTAAATGTCTCTGCTGATGCAGAGATAGATGGTCCAGGCTTTCATAGCAAGCATATAGGGTAACTTTGAAAAACACATCTAAGAAGAAAAAGGAATCAAGGTAAGTCAAAATATTAAGTGAATTAGCAGTACTGGTCTTAAATGGGTATTGCAAAATTTGTGATAGTAGTATAAGAATGAAGCCTGGAGTTGGGGAAAGACTACAATGACTCATGGTCAAACTATACCTTTAGGTTTCTTAGAAAAACAAGACTTTCTGTCTGGGATTCAAGTCACTGCGTGTGTTGAGGTGGAGATTTTTCTTCTTCCACCCACAGCTCTAACCATGACTCAGAATCCAGTATCTCCTAGTTTTACTGCCTAGATGATACATGAGTTGTCTCAGCGATATTCTTGCAAAGGTGCTGTCCAGCCTACTCAAATGCCCTCAAGATGACTTTTTTCCCTTTTGGAAATTTTGGAAAATCATTTGGGGTAGTTTCTGCAGGCCAAAGATACTTCTTGCTTTAAACTGAAATCGGGCTCTCTGTGACTTCAGGATGTTTCATCCTCCTTTCGGCTCTTGGTAACAACAGAAAGAGTTCAAACCTTCTCCCCACAAGACAGCTCTTCACCCATTTGATGGCTGCTCTGGGTTCTCCTTGGCTGTCTTTTTTTTTTTTTTTTTTTTAATGTGGACCATTTTTAAAGTCTTTATTGAATTTGTTACTGTATTGCTTCTGTTTTGTGTTTTGGTTTTTTGGCTGCAAGGCATGTAGGAACTTAGCTCCCCGAGCAGGGATTGAGCCTGGAAGGCGAAGTCTTAACCACTGGACCTCCAGGGAAGTCCCTCCTAGCTTTTTCTTTTCCAGGCTAAGTAGCCCCAGTGCTGTCTTCATCTGTTTCTTCCGTGAGTTGCTTCTGCATCTCCTTTACTGTCACAGTGAGCTCACTCCTGTTAATCTCTTAAGTGTGACATCCAGACCACATGTTGTCCTCCATCAGCATGTGCCCTCACCTCTCCTGACCTAGGTGTCATGCCCGAGGTGGTGACTGCCCTCTGGCAGCCTCATCACACCCATGACTCACCACTCAGTGTCAAGCAAAGCCCCTCAACGCACGCTGCGTGCATGCGGTTGCTAAGTCAGATCTTGTCCCCATATTTGTACAACTGTACTCTGGGACCCAGGGCTAAAACCATTTGTTCTTGGCTGATAAAACTTTCCAACTCTCTTGGCATGACTCATGGTGTCCCTGGAAACTCTACCTCCAGAAAGTCCCCTAATTATCTTCTTGGTTTTGAGAGCTTGACCCCCTTCCAAGCCTACACAGCTGTGTCCCTCCAACCATCCCCTCTGTTCCTGTCTTTAGGGGTCTTCCAGTGGGGATGGCCATCCCAGTCTACCTAACCTCCAGCACCACCTTCTGAGTGCTCCACAACCCCTCTTTCTGCTGTCAGTGCACTATGACACTGCTCTCAACTTTCATCCCTCTCCTGGGAATTTCTCAGCTACTGCATCTTGTCAGCAATGGTGTGGTCATGACTTAATTATACTTTGGTTTCCTTGGTCTTAATTCATCTAGAATTACTTCCAATAAACGCAAATTTTGAGGTGGGGGAGTAATTTTTTTTTATTACTACAGTGGACATAGGTTTGAATCCATTTCTCCTTATTCTCTCAGCGTTATTTGTGAGTAAAGACACAGCTGAGTGGATTCAGGGATGTGGACTCTGCTCAAAAAACAGCAAAGTTAGACGTGTGTGAAGACTGAATCTTGAGCCTATGAACATCATGTTTGGGGCCAACCTAAGTATATTGATGTGGAGCTTGTGTGTTACAGTTCTGCAGTGTGTTTTCTTCCTGTTACTGTGATGAGCAAATTTGGGAAGCCTTTCTTCCTTAGCTGCATATTTTGTAATCTGTCTTTAGAAATACTTAAGTAATGGATTTTAATTTCATCAGTTTCAGATTCCTATGAGTGTGGCGAGAATGCGTAAAACACTGTTTGCTAATTTCAATTATTGTATTCCCAATCAAGATGAAAGTGACTCTTACCTTGTTGGTTTCCAAAGCAATGGTTAGTGTCCTTCAGGAATGAAGTGTGGCTTCTGAGAGAGTGATTCCAGAAATCAAAACCAAACCAAACAAAGAACAAATGAACTATGAAGAGTTTAAATAAATCTAGAAATTGTACTTTTCTAAGTTTAGCTACATTTAAATAGTACACAGTGGATGGTGTGGGCTGGAAATAAATTTTCCATTTTTCCCTTCGGTTAAATCATCATTCTTTAAATAATTGGGTAGTTACAGCATTGATTAACAATGTTTTGGAGCATCTTCTGTGTGTGCAGAGTCCCATGTCAGCTCCTTAAGGGGGTATAAAAAAGGATAAAGACATGTCTACCCTAAAGGAATGCAAAATTTAGGAACAGTTAAGAGAAATGCCCAAATAAATCTTTGAACAAGGAAGAATGATACAAATTCTGTAAGCGTCTAAATGAAGTGTTATGGGGACTTAGAGAGATGATGCTTCTGGCTGAGGGTAGGGGGCTGTGAGGGGTCAAAAAACAAAGGAAGGAGGGAGGGGAATGATCTGGATTGTAACTTGGATGCTTTTAGACCAGAAGTTGAATTCTTTGGCAATGAGAGAAAAGTTGTGAATTATGAGCAAGACTTCTTTAAGAGGTCTAGGAAGGGCACTCTCTTAAATATCCTATATTCTCTTGGAGAAGATGAAGGTAAGGTAGCTGATAACTTATTTGGGACTAAGGAACCTCAGTCCAGAAGTTTATAACCTACATGAAGATCTCAGGATACCATAAGAGTCTGAATAATTTTCAATATCAAATTTAACTTAAACTTCCCATTTACCACACAGTACTTTTATGGAACCTGGGGAACATGTCGTGAAATACCATTTAGGCAGGAAGAGACATTTCAACACTTGCTTTCCTACTTTGGTTGCCTACTCTTGGTCTCTTCCTTTTATGAGTCTCTAATAATCTCCAGCTATATCCTAAAATTCTCACAACTTTCTCAGGACAAGGTTAAATGATTAAGTATCATATTCTGAATTCTTGGTTCAAACGAAATCACACTTGGAGGCAGAACCTCAGTTTTCTAATGCCAGCTCTGTAAAGTAGCTGTTGTAATTTCTTTGAGCTTTGGTTTCCTTCTGTAAAATGAGGCAGATGGACCAGAAAATCCCCAAGATTTCTCTTAGCCCTGTGAATGTATGACAGAAGGTATTCTGGTGAAGATGGTGGCCAGAAATCAAAGCATCGCAAGTCTCCTAAAGCTATAAATCCCTCTGAGGGATGCTAATCCCTCTGAGGGATGCTCCTGCAGTGTCAGACATGACCCAGCCCAAAGTCCACAAGGCATGCCATGCATGAGCAGTCTGGAAACTGGTCATTAATAAGCAAACTAGGATGCATTCTGAGATGGATAAAATGCATGAGAGAATTTCTTCCCACAATCATCTCCCAGAAATCCTGACATAAGAAAAAAATTTACATAACCACAACAATTTCAAATAATACTTCAACGCAATCACAGAAGAGATATCACAGATTAGCATGTTTATTTGCTAACTGAAGTTATAATACTGACCTAAACAGTTAGAGGGGTAAGTATGCATTATATTCAGCTTTATATCCTGCAGGTTAGTTGTTGTTTTTTTTGGTGTCATAATTGCTTATTATATTCTTGTCTTTTTACTCTTTGTAGAAGCTTCTTGAAAGGCCTCGCCATCTTGTCTCCCATATTGCCCTTAACACAGTTCTTTACGCTTAGTAGGCCCTCTGCAAAGGCTGCTGTGTTGCCTTCTCTTCTCTCCAGGTAACCTGATCAGGTATAATCACAGCTACATGGAGCAAAAAAGCGGGCACTTGTGAGCACTTAGCTTGCGATGCTGCGGTCGAAGCAGTTTTGAAAGTGTGGCCCCCCCAGCTCCCTTTATACTCCCAAATGGTCAAGCCAGCACTCTAACTTGGCTGTATTTGGGGGATCACCATTTACTCCTTAGAAGTAAATGCATCATAGCCCTGATCTCTCACTCTTGTCAAGTTACTTGGATAAATGACCAGCAGAGGCTGTATAATGCCAAGTCAGCTGCGTAGGAATTTTGACGCTGGACACAGATCTTTGAGACTTAGCGAGTCCTAGAGGCCAAGCAGAGCTGGGGCAGAGTGCGCTAAGAAAGTCAGTGAAGAGCAGAGCCACAGGGTGAGTTGTCAAGCGATGGGTGATCAGTAGCGTGGATACCAGCTCCATCTTTACCCAGCATCGTAAACATGAGGTGGTGTGCGCCTCTTCTCAGAAATCTCTGGAAAACAGAAGATTGGCCGTTTAACACATCCATTCTTTTTTTTTTTAAACGTTATTTTTTAATTGAAGTATATCTGATTTACAATGTTGTGTTAGTTTCAGGTGTACAGCAAAGAGATTCATACACACACACACTGTATATATATATATACATATATATATATATATATATATATATATATATATATATACACACATACACGTACACACACACACACACGTATATATCTATATATTCTTTTTCAGATTCGTTTCCCTTATAAGGTATTACAAAATACTGAGTATAGTTCCCTGGGCTATACAGTAGGTCCTTGCTTTTCTATTTTATATATAGTAGTGTGTATATGTTCATCCCAAACTCCTAATTTATCCCCCACCTCCCTTTCCCCTGAGGTAACCATAAATTTGTTATCTATGTCTGTAGGTCTATTTCTGTTTTTTAAATAAGTTCATTTGTATCTTTTTTTTTTTTTTTTTAGATTCCACATATAAGCGATATTGTATATTTGTCTTTGTCTGGCTTACTTCACTGAGTGTGATAATCTCTAGGTCCATCTAACACATCTATTCTTATCCATTAATTTATTTTGTTAAAAAATCCATTGTAGATGGAAAACTTTCTAAAATGTATTATATGTTATCTCGATTTATTTAATCTAGTATCTTGAATAGACTTTAACTTTTCCTTGATCACTCAGGGGCCTGGGTGGTGATGTAATAAAGTTGTCAGGGATATTATAATTTCTTCGTGGATTTTACCCTGCACTAATTGTTCCTAGGTTGCAATGAATTTTTGTGTCACCTTTCTAGTTTTTTTTTTTTTTTTTTTTTTGCGGTATGCGGGCCTCTCACTCCTCTGGCCTCTCCCGTTGCGGAGCACAGGCTCCGGACTCGCAGGCTCAGCGGCCATGGCTCACGGGCCCAGCCGCTCCACAGCATGTGGGATCTTCCCGGAATGGGGCACGAACCCGCGTCCCCTGCATCGGCAGGCGGACTCTCAACCACTGCACCGCCAGGGAAGCCCCCAATCTTCCTTTTTCTAATCTGCTATAAAATGGGGAACAGATGAGCAGGCTAAAAGAAAAAAAAGAAAAAAAAAGAAAATAAGGAATCATAAGTTCCATGGGAAGTTCTAGAAGTTCTAATGAAAATATGTGGTCTTTGTGACAACTCTTATGGTTGCTCAGGGTTGTTTTTTGGCTGAAACATAAGTAATGTTTGACTATGTAGGAATTACCATACATTTTAGAAGTTAGAGTCATTTACAGCAATACAGTCTGACTTGTTTATGTTGTATATGATCAATGTGTACTGAATTATACTCAATATTTTGTAATAACCTATAATGGAATATAATCTGAAAACAATATAACTGAGTCACTTTTCCGTACACCTGAAACTAACACAATATTGTAAATCAACTATACTTCAATTAAAAAGAAAAAAGGATTCTCTAGTCTTCCAGTGGGTAGTCTCATCTAGGTGAGGCATTTCCAAGGACAGTTTGCGTTAGTCAAAATGAAATCGTGGACAAAGGAGAAACAGATAGGAATAGGACTTCCACGTAGCATTCTCCAAAGTAGATTTGACAGAATGCTGATGCTGAGAGAAACTTTGAAATAAAAGGTCCCGTGGCTAAATGAGTTCAGGAAATGTGGCCAACTCTATTCCCTGTTGTTGGAGATTCACCATAAATACTAGCATGTTAAGGGGCCTGAGAAGCCTTTCAGTAAAAAAATATGAAGAACTTTTTTGTACCTGGCAATTTGATGTTGGAACACCATCCTACTCCCTGCTTGAGAAAACAAGAGAAGGCTGAAGGCTGCAATCCACCGAGAACTTGTCTCATTCTTAGTACCATTTGGCTCAGAAGAAAGCAACAGAGAGTGATCAGGCATAAACACAGCTGCTTTTATTCAAGGGACAGCCTTTTGTATGTAACAGATGCTCAGTAGGTTTTGTTCCTGTGTATAAATGAATAAGGACGATTCATGGGGAATCTGTGTTTAAAGAGGGCTGAAGTGATAAGGCAGAAAAGAATGGAATCAGACTCAGTCTCACTTAACAGTAATAGTTTATATTTATTAAGAACTCACTACGTGCCAGGCTTTATCCATATTGGCTCACTTAAGCATCATAATAGTTTTGTGGGGTAGGTGCTAACATCATTCCCATTTTATGGCCGAAGAAATTGGGCCACTGAGAGTTTAAATAAACTGCCTAAGGCCACACAACTAGTAAGTGGCAGAAATGGGATTCACATCCTCTCTGGCTCTAGAGCCAATGCCTATAACCTTTCACTTTTGCAAGCCCATCACTTTTGAGTGCTGGCAATGGGGAAAGAAGATATGAAATAGGGACATTGCTCCAAAGGAGGTGATAATGGACATGGGAAGAGAGTACATAGACACGAAAAGATAAATTACTTTTCCAAGGTTAAGTGCCAAGATGAGTGAGATGCACAGTGGACTCGATGTATGGACAAGGTATTTAAAATCCGTAAGGTATGTTGTGTATGTAAAATAGTCTCAGAATTCGTTATTAATGATAATGATACTGCTTTGGAGGAGAGAAGAGATCTGAAGGGGATGGTGACTGTGGAGATAATAATAATAATAATAATGCTTTTTGTAGTTCTTTCCAATTTACATAGCATTTTTGTATATTTTATTATGTTTATTTTTCTCTGCAAGCCTTAGGGGGTTATACTGTTTATATTCTTATTATTCCCATTGTCCATATGGGGAACTGGGGCCTAAGGGAGTTAAATGATTGACCCAAAGGCCCCACAGCTAGTAGGCAATGGAGCCGGGATTGGGATCCCAGGTTGCTGATTCCAAAGCCTCACCTTTAACCTCTACAGGCAGATTTTAAGAGTACAGGGAGGAGGCTCCAGGCTTAGGGGACTTAGGGTTTGTGGGTAGAAACAAGACTTCCCAGGGTGTGTTTCAGGAAGGTGGACAGGGCAAGCCTGGATGGAAGGG
>RJWK010050513.1:0-16255 GCA_004363435.1 Platanista minor | reverse complement strand
AAAAAAAAAAAAAAAAAAAAAGAAAAAAAGAAGAGATTAGGACACAGACACACAGAGGAAGACCTTGTGAAGAGATGCAGGGAGAAGACAGGCATCTACACGCCACGGAGAGAGGTCTTAGGAGAAACCCTGCCAACACCTTGATCTTGCACTTGCAGCCTCCATAACTGGGAGACAATAACTGGGTTATGTGAGTCACCCAGCTTGTGGTACTTCGTTACAGCAGTTCTGGCAAACTAAGCCCCCATGTTCCATCAATCACCACGTCCCATCAATGCTACCTCGTGAAGAGCTCTCGAATTGTCCTACTTGTTCAAAAGTTCTTAGGGCGTCCTGTCTCCCTCCTGGCACAGAAGAGGTGGCTCCAAGGACCGAGGTCACATACAAATGGTTGTGGGGCTTGAGTCGGGGAGGGGCGTGTGGGACATGCAGTGGCAATTCCAAGACCTGTAACAGCCCCAGAGGCAGTGGCACTGTCGGCAGGACTTAGCATGATTCAGCTCAAAGTACAAGGAGGTATTGATTGCCTTTTGCCTGCAGACAAGAGAGAGCCATTATCTGCCCGGACACTCTGGGGCTCAGAAATCAGGGCAAATCAGAGCCCCACCTGGAGTGAGATCACCCATGCTCAGCCTGTCCCTGCCCTGTCACCCCGCTGCCAGAACCTCCCATCTGATGGCCTCACAGGCCAGAGCCAGTTCTTGGCACCCACCTGGGCTCCCGAGTCCCAGCGGGGCTAGGCAGGCTGGGCGTGCCCTCCATCCAAATCGCCCGAGACAGCTTGGCTCTGCCCCGGTCCGCACTGCCAAAGAAGGAGACGGAGGACAGCATTCACAGGTTGAACTTGACCAACTTACAGGAGAGCCTTGAACAAGCCTAAGAATAGCAGGGCTAGTGCCCTGGACACAGACCCTCTCACATCCCACAGCTGGTACTTTTCCTCAGGATGTTGTGGCTGCCACTGGACTCAGCGGTGGAAGGGTTAAGTTGACACAGATAAGCACTAAACAGACAAGACTGAAGCACTCTCTCCCAGGAGACCAGGCTGTTTTGCTCCTTTCAACCCCAGGACATCCAGCCAGAGAGGCCCTTACTGATTTCTGTGCCCCATCCTGTCACTGGGCATACAGGGACACTGACCCTGAGGTCCTGTAGGGAGGTGACCTGGCAGTCACCAGTCCTGGGCAGAGATGAACAATTGATTACCTGCTCGAGCCGGGAGGGGATCGTGCCAGAGCAGGTGGGTCCTGGCTTTTCTTGGAAGCCCCATCCTCATCCACCACCTCAACCCTTTGGGCAAAGAAGAGAAACAGATGCACCGCTGTCCTCAGGGCACTTTTGGCCTGTGAGGCTGCCCTGGAGCTTGCTGACCCTGAAGGACATGCTTTCTTTCAGTGGTGTTTATGGCTTAGCAACTCCAGCTTGGGATAAGGACAGAACACCGGGTTGAATAGCATCCCACCAGAATTCATGTATTTCTGGAACCTGGGAATGTGATCTTATTTGGAAATAGAGTCTTTGCAATCAATTTGTCATCAAGTTACAATAAGGTCACACTGGGGTAGGGTGAGCCCTAAATCCACGACCGTTGTCCTTAATGAGAGGGAAATTTGGACACAGACACACAGAGAAAAGAAGGTCACGTGATGATGGGGGCAGAGATAGGAGTGACGCGTCTACAAGTCAAGGACTGCCAGCAACAGCAGATGCCGAGAGAGAGGCCTGAGATGGCTTCTCCCTCACAGCTTCCAGAAGGAACCAAGCCTGCCCACACATTGATCTCGGACTCGTAGCCTCCAGAACTGGGAGACAATCTGTTCCTGGACTTTGTGCCAGCTCCCACAAAGTGCTGGTTTGTGGTACTTTGATATCACAGTCCCAGGAACCTCATACAGCCAGGAGGAGCACAGCATTATCTGTCACTTCCATCACGCTGCCCCCACCCTCTGCTGGCTAGTCAGCCTTTGCACAGTAGCGGGGACTAAGGGGAGGGGGCAGGAAGGGGTGCCACATAAATACTTAGTACTTTACAAATACTCCACTTTCCCATAAGATGTCCTGTCAACTAATGGTGCCACCCCTCCCGCATTCAGCTGGAGTGTCTTGATATCCTGATCATGGCCCATTGAACCCTGTTCACCCTTTAGGGCCCATCTCAAGTGTCATGGTCACTTCCAAGGGCCTGGTCAGGCAGGGGCTCCCAATGACAAGCCTCTGGACTCCAGTCCAGTGGTCCGTCCTACCAAGGCACTGTCCAGCCCACCCCTGGTAGGGTAGGCAAGAGGGCAACAGAACAACTTCTCTGTAGCCCAGTAGCTACTTTTGCTGCAAAACCCCAGAGGCCTTGGAAACACTAAAGCTCCATCTTGGGTCGGGGGCCGGGTTCTTCAGCCAGGCTCCTGCCTGTGCAGCATTGGTTGCCAGGGTCTTATGTGCCACCACAGCCACCCACGTGCTTCCCTGGCTTCCAAACAGAAGCCACCAGCCCCTCACAACTCCCTCTACTCAGGGACAGTGACCGCATCCCACCCTGCGCCTGCTCTCCCCACACTCACTCCACCCCTGCCAACGGAAGACTTTCCCTTTGCCGACACTGACCTCTTTGCGATGAACGGGGCCTGTGTCTCCTGGGCAAGGCTGCTGGAAGAAGGCAGAAAGGTGACGAGTTGGGCAGAACCCACAGACAGGTGTCATCACTCCCAGCACCTTGCCTACCCTGATGGCGGCAGCCAGACCTCTCAGGTGTCCAGAAAGTAGATCCGAGAGTCCCAGAAGGTCTGGTTAGGAGGGCCCTCTCAACCCACCCGTCACCAGCCAGAGGAAGACCAGAGCCCTGAGGGGAAAGGAACTGGCCCAGAGCACGGAGCGGGTTGGTGGCTGAGCCACAACTCACCTGGCAGTCTTCTTGGCTGCTGACAGGACGTAGGAGTGCTCCCGGGGAGCTGTCTTCCTCACCACACTGCTGGCAGCCTCTGACCTGGGGTGGCACAGGGAGGGGGCATCTGACGGCATGAGGAGGGGCTTGCTCTGCCAGCCTAGCCAGGCAGCTACTTGGGAGGCAGGGGGAGCTTTAGGGAGCTGCCCGAGACCCCACGCCTAAAGGGCGGCAGAGTGGGCAGTCGATGCCCGGCAGCCCGGCTCTGGAGCTCTCAGCTCTTCCCCGGTACCTCCGAGGCCTGGGGACCCCTGCTACTGTTGACTCTGCCCTTAGGACTGCCTGCCTGCTGGGCCTTCAGCGTGGGGGGCTTTGGTGTGTTTCCTAAGTCACGGAGGGGCCAGCAGATGTTGGGAGTGAGGGCAGGCTGAGCTCGGGGCCTAGCTGCTGCCCAAGCATCCAACCCTCACTTTGGGACAAGGGGCATGGGCACCTCTGGAGCCTGGCCCTGCCCCCAGGCACATACAGGAGGCTTCTCCCAGGGCACCATGCACTGCCTATTTTGGTCCAATTTGCTCAGGAACCTTTTTAACAAACTATAGAAATTCCTCATTACCTAGGTTCTGCCCTCTTAGAAGGTTCATAAGAGGGTCCCCTGGGCTGGCCCAGCACTGAGTGGGTAGTTCTGGGATTCCAGGAGTGCCACCTGTTCTGGCAGCGACCCTCCAGCCAACAGACCAGCACTGACGCTCCACGTGTTCTGCGCAATTCCTATCTCACCAGGCTTCAGAGACTTGGGCCCCGCCCGGTCCATGGGACGCCCAGCAGGCACCGTTACCTCCGTTTCTGCTCATCAGACGAGAAGGGCACCTCCTCCTCTTCGGCTGCCCCTGACGCTGAGCTGCGCCTGACATTGTAGGGTGCCCTGGGGAGGTGGGGGGGGGGGGAAGAAGCTGGCACTTACGGCCCCTCCCCCCTCTACGTCTGTCCCTGCTCCCTGTCACAGGCTGCCACCCTCAGCGGCTTGGCTTCCTGACTTACAACAATGACAACACCGAAAACAACACGTGTTGGCATGGTTGCCCCTGGACTCTGCTCGCGCCACTTCTTCCTCTTCGAAAGCTACACTTGCTATCTGTCCCTGTTCCAACCCTTGCTGTACCCCAGGACCCACTTCAAGCCTCACCCCTTCTCGAGAAAGATTCCCTAGCTGCTCTGCATCACTGGCTGACGGTGACAAGGGACAAACAATATAAAGATGTGGGGCCCTGGGAAGGCAGGCCCTGGGCACACAGGAGAGGGGCTTGGACAGGGGCCACAAGGGGAGCTCCAGAGGGAATCCCAAAGATTTATATCCAAGAAGCAGGCCAGAGTTAGGCACAAAGTGCCCATAGGTGACAGGCTGCCAGGGCCAGCAGCATGCTTAGGCTCACCAGGTGCCAGCCCAGCTCGGCCCAGCCCAGGAAACAGCTAGGGCCATGACCCATGACACTTTCTCCAGACCCACTAGCTCCTTCTACAAGCTTCCTACAGCCCCTGTTTTGCTTCAGATCAGAAGTACAATGTGCACACTGTCCAATTTTCTGGAGCTTGTCTACCTCTGGTGGGTTCCAGGCCACCGTGGCAACTGGCAGTGACGTCAGGCAGACAGGACTAGCACTCCTGGGCTGTGCTCAGACCTGGCTGTGCTCAGAAGCAAGCAGCCAGCTGCCCTCAGCGGGCCCAGTGTTTGGACTCGTCCTTGGAGGAGGGAACCAAGTTGAGTCTGTGGTTGCATACTCACAGCTTCTTGTAATCCTCTGTGGTCATCCTGTAGCCAGAGGAGGAGGGGCGGGGAGGCCCAGCAGGAGCTGCTTTCCCCAGACCGGCAGCGCTGCAGAGGCAGGGAATTTCTGTGAGTCTACCCGCAGGGCCCCTCTTGCTTCCAGATTTGCCTACATGGCCCAGAGGGCACGTGGCAGGTGGACAAGGGGGTGCTGGCGCCCTTTCCTCTCTGCTCTCAGCCCTGCCAGATACCCAGAACATCTGCGCAGGGCAGCCCTCTTGCCACAGACAGACTCAGCCACCTTGGTCCTGCTCTTCTGATGAAGCCCAGGTTCCGCCTGGTGCCAGCTCAGCCTGTTGGGAACAAGGTGGCCTAAAGCACACAGCTCAGTGCAGTTGATCAGCAAGTCAGTGCCTCTGTCTCAGTGACCAGGGCCAGTCAGGACTGGCCCAAGGACAAGGGCACTGGTAGTGGTCCAGGGCCTTGCCTTACACAGGAAGAGACCTGCCACCCACCCCCACCCCCACCCCCCCCCTCAGTGACAGGCAGAGGACTCTCTCTGGCCTGAGCGTGGCCTGGGCCCTCACACCTCCCACGGGCCAACTGGCCAGCACCCTGTGAACACACCTTTTTGGAGCTCCGTTGGCCTTGGGGAAGTGCTGCTGGGGCTGAGCCGAGCTGTCTACAGGCTTGGTGAACACTCCCCTAAAAGAGAGCCCGGGAGAAGCGGCGCCGTGAGCCCCCCTGGGAGAAGCTGGGGGCGGTGCGGGCAGGCATGGGGAGGTGGGCAGCGTCCTGCAGTCACCTACCGGATGATATAGCCAGTGGGAGCCCTCGTGCTCAGGGGCCTGCCAAGGGAGAGGAAGGTGCGATGTGAAGCCAGGCTGCCCAGTGACGGCAAAGTGGGTTGGCCGCTGGGTGTCCCAGTGCAGGCAGAACAAGGGGAGCAACAGTGGCCAGCTGCTTCCCAAGAAATCCAGCCACGCCTGCACCCCTAGCCGGACTGCCTGTCCTGCTCTGCCTGTCTCCCTCATGCTCCCCAAGGAAGGTACCCCAGGCCGATTCTTCTGGGCCCTGGCTCACAGCAGGTGCCCAGGAAGGCATGTTCCACGGCTGGGCATTTATACAGAGGTGTCCTCTCCAAAGTCTGGTTTCTCCCTGTTCTGACAGCCCTCCTCACCTCCACTCTCAGAGCTGACCCAGCTCAGGCTGGAGGCTCTGTGCTCAGAGGTCTGGGGCGGAGGCAATGTCAGGCAGAGCCCCTAACCTGATCTGACCCCCCTACTCTGCCCAGCCCCCTCCAGGAAGACCCATGAGGGCCCAAGGGGCAGAGCCCAGGCAGGAGGCAGCTGCCCTTTCCTTCCCGCTCTGCTTGAGCCTCCCTCCCCCAGCCCGTGCGATGCCCACATCACAAGTCTTGATGGAAGTTTGGGACTGGAGGGCACGGCCAGGGCTTGCTCAGGTACCTGGAAAACATTAGACTCCATGTGCTGGGCACCTTCCACCTGGGAGGGGGCTCAGAGGACTCGGGTTAGGGGTGTGGGCAGGCAAGAGCTGGTAGTGCTGGGGAAGCAGGGCTGTGAGTTCTGGGATCAGAAGCAGGAGACAAAGACTCGGCAGATGGCTCTCCTGTCCAGGAATAGAGGAGCCTGGGGCTGGAGCAGCGTGAGAGGGTCTTAAAGGGACCCCTCACAGGCACCTGGGAGGGGCAGTGCAGAGCCCCAGTGTTCTCCATCCCCATGGACCCTGTCCTTAACAGGGCGTGGCCTCCTGGAGGTGGCCAAGTTACAGGAACACTTGGAGTGGAACCCGAGAAAGAAAGCTCACTTATCCCACGTGTTTTCCAAATATACTCCCAAACCAAAGCCCAGGCTGAGAACTGCACTCCCAAAGTAAACATATTCCCCAACGAACAGATTATCTTTGAACTGTGCTCAGGCTCTGGCCAACTGCCGCCATCACAATCCGCAGTTCTCTCTTTTATGCTCATCTCTGTACTCAAGACGTGCCCGTGTTCCCGGCTAGGATGTCAGTTCCCTGCGGAGAGGGTTGTGTCCTCTGTGCCCAACACAGGACCTGGCAGGTAACAGGTGCTGAGTCATTGAGAGATTACGGGCAAGGGCATAGTTACCGGAGGGAGCCCCTGTGGCTAGCAGTGAACGTGGACCCCTGCCTTCCAGCTGCTGCCACTGCCTGTGCCACCACCCCAGAAAGGCACTGGCCCTGCGCTCAACTGCCAACTGCTGGCTCTTTGAAGCAAGGATCAAGCCTGACTTTAGTGGTCCCCCTAACCCTAACCCCGCACTTCTCAGGAGTAGTTCCTCCCCATATGGGCAGGATGTGCCCAACCTTCAGAGCCTCCCTGGACGCCATTATGCAAAAGTTCTTGAAATAGAGAGAAGAGCCGGTTCCCCTCGGCCAGGCTGTCAAAATATGTCATCTTCAACTTGGGAGACACTTGGGGCAAGTGTGCGAGTCTCCCCTGGCACTTGGGATGCTGTGCTGATACAACCAAAAAGTGACAAGCAAGCACGTCTTAGAGCTTGCAGGATTTGCATAAAACTGAAGTTGTCCAGCCCTGTGGGTATTGCCTTTTGAAAAATGTGCCCGACAATGTGTATTATGCGGAATACGCATTTGCTTTTATAATCCCATATGTTCTGGCAAAACTTAGCATTTTGGAGCTAAGACTTTATTAGGCTCAGTGACAATTTTGATCCCAGTTGACAGCTGAGGCCATGGATCTGGACCCAGTGACTCCTGCACTCCTTTTCCTGTGGAGGCCAAATGACTCAGCGTCCGCCAAAGGCTGCAGTACAGGGCCCACCCACCGGCCATCTGGGCAGCACTTCTTACCTGGCCTTTGGGACCTCCCCAGCTGAAGAAAAAGATATGGCACGACTCCGGCCTGAGGGCAGCTCACTGCGGAAAGAGGGGACACAAAAGAGGGCGGGCACTACGCGCACCCCAGGAACTTGGCCCACCGTTCCTGTCTCACTTTCTCCTTCCCTGACATGCGGGCACACTGCGGACGCGTGTGTGCCCGCGCACGCCCTGGCAGCCGGGCCTTTCTCACCCTGTGACGTAGACTGAGTGTGGCCCATGGAGCGCCACCCCACGCCCAGCCTGTCGCTGCCGGCCCTCCTGGCCTACTGGACTTACAGGGTGTGGCTCTCCGATTCGTCCTGCTTGGTGATCCAGCTATTGTCCCCCTTCAGCGTGGTCCGAACCTTCATCTGCTTGAGGACATTATTGCGCTCCTCCTCGCCTGGTGGGAGAGGCTTCCCTGGTGGCGGCAAGGCCAGGCAGCATCAGAAGTGGAGCCCGGCCCTCCCAATACATTGCTGTCACTCGGCCGCCCGGGCAGCGCTGTGGCCTTGCAGGGCAGGCCTGGAAGGAGGCAGCCACATGCCAAGCCCAGGATAAGAGGGCACCCAGGCCTCACCTTTGCTGCTTCCTCCGAGAGCTGAGATACTCATGGTGTTTGCTCTGAACGTCCCTTCTCGGTGGATTCAACAGGGCTCCTGGGGGCCAAGGCAAGCACATGGCTTGTCACCTCATGCATTTATAATGGCTCGTGGGTCACCGTATGGTCCTTGGCAAACTGGGACCACGCAGACTGTCCTTTGGGTGCAGTCTGGGCAGAGGCCGCCGCTGGGCTGCACACTGGGAAGCATGACATGGCTTGCCAGGGGCTCTCTGTTGGAGAGATGGCTGAGACAGGCAGACCACCAACCCTCTTAGAGACCTCTGATGGCCAGACTCCCGCCCAGCGAGTGTAGGCGAGGGGTGGAGGCAGTGGCCGACACTGGTGCACCCAGGAGAACGGATGGGGGAAGGAAGGGTACAGGCTGGGGGACGGTCGCTTTGGGGGACCACCTCTCTCACTCCTTCGTCGCCATCTGACGGACCTTGAATGGGTCATCTAGCCTCTCCAGCCTGCCTCAGTGCCCTCGTTTATAAAACGGGAGTTAAAAAAAAGGTCTACCCTTCAGGACTGCTGTGAGGACAGAAGGCACCAATGTTCTTGCAACTGCCCAACACCACCCAGGACAGCAAAGATCGCAGTGACTCTCAACCTGTCCTTGTTGGCAGAGGGGACCCTCGGGGGTCCTTAATCAGCAAAAGCACAGCCTGGAGGTACCAGCCCCGTGTGGTTCAGGGGTTGGGTCCATCTCTGGTGGGGAAAGCCTGGGGCCCCACTGCCAACTCCTAGTGGCCCTCGGGCACGAGGTGATGTTGGGGAAGCAGGGAACGTCCTGGGCTCTGCTTTTTCTTCCTCTCTCTGTCTTTTCGCCCTGTGCTCCCCCATTGTCTCCTCTCTGCCCTTGAGCCAGGTGATGCCCTTCTGTGGCCCGTGACGGGTGGGCCGTCATGGTCCCCGACACCTTCCAGCCCCAGGAGGCGCTGGGCTGAGGAAGCTGGCTCTCCAGGGTGGGACTGGCCCAGCATGGGTCTAGTCAAAGCAGTGACCCGCCACAGCCGGCCCCTTGGGCCTCAGGAGAGGGGCTGGAGGCTCAAGCGAGTGGGCGTGACAGGAAGCAGGGGCCCTGACTCTGCCCACACAGTCCTAAGGCACAGCGACCTCCCTCTTAGGGGCCTGCCACCCTCTGGGCCCCTCCAGGGCCAGGCCCTGAGCAGCCGGGCCATGCTGCCAGCTGGCAAGTCCCGGGAATGTTTTCATGGAGGTCACGGGCACACTAAAACGGGCAGGGCAGGGGGCCAAGAGGAAACCAAATTTGCCACGTCAGCAAGAGCTGGATTTCCCATAAACTGCACCGAATGAGCAGCCCAGCAGGCCCGAGCCCTCTGAGTGCCAGGAACGGCACCTCATCACTGCGAATGGGAGCCCCGCGTGCCTAGCCCTGCACCAAGGATGCCACGTCAGAGTTCTGTTGAGCGGAGCTCACTCCATAGGTGATCCTCGGACCACGCTGCCCCATTGTCCCATCCCAGCAGCCCCTGGAATGGCCCCACTGGGCCGCCTGAGATCTTGGTCCCTCCGTCTCCTGGTGCTGCTGACTGACCGTGTGGCCTTGGGGGAGTCCCTCGCCTCCTCTGGGCCTTGGCTCATCAGTTTCCCCTCAACAAGCCTGTTGGCCGCGTTGCCTAGAAATTTTCTGTCAAATCAGAAGCAAATAAGACACTTAATTCCAAAATCAGGGCAGATGCACGAACATGCAGAATGACAGAGGCAGAGGGGCCACTGGGGACTCCCAAGCCAAAGGGGCAGGGACGCACCCAAGAGCCCACAGCAAGGGGTGGCTTTACAGCTTCTTGTCCCACCTCACCAGACACAGACTCAGAAGTCAAATGTCTTTCTTCATGGAACAAGAAATCTGAGTCAGGAAGTAGAGTCTTCTCATGGGACTGAAGAAGAAGGCAGCGCTTTAGGACAAGGGGACTTCAAGGCGATGAGTCCCAGCCAGATGGATGCACACGTGACATTTGAATCTATGTCCCAGCTGGACAGCTGGCTTCCACCTCCACTTCACTGCCCGCCTTCCCTCCCCGCAACAGCCCTGGTTCAGGCTGCAGTGACTTCTGCCCTCCTCCTTGGTCCACTGGTTTCCATCTGTGCCTCCTTCTGGCAGCACTCATCGGCCCCTGATCCCACCTGGCCCACATCAACCGGTGCTTCTCACTCAGTTTCTGCTGGTTCGTCCCCTACCGCCTCCAAGACTTGGGGGCAAACTCCGCAGTCCCCTGACCCAGCCACTTTTCACACCTCAATGTCAACAGTGTGCTCCAAGCGGACCACACGCCTCAGCATCCCTGGAACGTGGCCCTGCCAAGTCAATCCCTGCGCCTTTGCTTATGCCGCTGGGCTGGAGGCTGGCGGGGGCCGTGCTCCTGACTTACCCAACAGCGCCACCACTCCTTTGAGCCAGGTCTCCTCTCAGACCCACCATCCACTCCCGTCGTCTGACCCTTCTCAGAGAGCCGGGCAAAGTAGCCGCCCAAGCCGTGGGCAATCAGAAAACCCTCACTGCAGACAAGAGCAGCTCTGGAGGATGGGGGGTGGACCACTCAGGAGGGCATTTCCTGGGCAGCTCTCAAACACTGTTGGCGGGCAGGTCAGTCAGGGCATCTTTCTGGAGGACAAGTCTCCGTGTGTATCGAAAGCTTTGGAGAGGGCAAGCCCATTGATCCAACAGTTCCCCTCACAGTAAGTAACCTCTCCTAAGGATTCAAGTGCATAAGTACAACACAGCATACAAGAGGGTGTCATCCCAGTGTAGAATATGATGGTGAAAATTTGGCAGTAATCTAAATTCCCAGTAGTTGTATTTAAACATATTATGATCTACTGTTCAAGCAAATAATATGCGCCCACTACAAATGATAATGATATATGCGATATTTAACGAGCCTTCAGGTATATCATTAAAAAAAGGGCAGCTTTTAAAACCAGATGTATAGGATGTTTCCATTTCCTTAAAAATGCATTTACATAAAAATGCCGGGGAAAAGAAACAACTGAAAGGACATATACAAAAATATTTTGCAGAAGCACCCTTGGGAGCAGGCTCAAAAACACAAGAGACACAGTAGCGGAGAATGAACGCACTTTGCACGTGCAGGCTCTCTGCTCCCTCCCTCACTTGGGGAGAACTGACCAGGCATTGAGGATCCACACCACCCCCCTCCAGCCTGGCTGACTGTAGGCTTAGTCCTGCCCATCCATGGGGCCTTGGGATGTGGGTTGCCAGCATCCAGTCCAGGCATCAGGGCAACCCGCCATCAGTAAGTATACCATCGCCCTGCTTCACTGTGAGCAAACTGGGATCGGGGAGGTTGGGCAACTGGCCCCAGGCCACACTTCCAACAATTTCAGAGGGTGGTGGGCCCAGCTAGAATCTGAGCCCCAACTGTGGCTGCACAGTAGCCCTGCTGACCCCACACATGACATCACGGAGTGTGCTCCTTGGAGCAAAATCCTGGGGTCCAAGCAGCTCAGCACCAGTATGGTTCCTGCAAAGCAAGGCACATGGCCTCAGTAGCTGGCTCACACCTGCTGCAGGGAGGAGACTCTTGGACTCAGGCCAGCCATGCACACGGCGCCTGCCTGGCCTCTCAGCCTCACTACCAACTCCGAGCTCCTGACCCCAGCACCCTCTCCGAGGTGGGCAGCCCTCGCCCTGCAGCCCCGGACTCTACGCTCTCCACGTCCAACATGCCAAGGTCTCTTATGCCCAGGGCTCGAACCTGAGATGCAGGATGCAAAATTCAAGAAGACATGGGAAGAGAGAAACTGTTCTGTGCCTCCCCACTCACCCCACGCAGAAGGTGGAGAAAGAGGCGAGATGGACGCTACATCACTGGAATGTTCCATCTGCAGCTGCCTTCAGAAGTGGGGCAGGAGGCCTCCCGCCTGCCCAGGCCTTCCAGTCCTCCTCTTCGTCTGGGCACTTGGGCTTCTCCCAAACCGTCCTAGGCCCTCCTGGCCCACGAGGCCTGCCATCAGGAAGGGCCACCCAGCGTGAGAGCAAACACCGCCCCCCCCGCCCAGGCTCACAGCTCTGCTCCTCGTCCCTAAGGGGCCTCACAAGGCTGCAATGTTGCCCCACTCTCTGAGCCTCGTCTGTGAAGTGGTGCTGAGCCACCAAGTCCGTGAACCTACTCGCTGGGTCTCCTCTTGGCAGGACGCCTCCAAGCCAGAGCATGTGCCACTCGCTGGAACTTGGTGCCAGTTCTGTCCCATGCCATGGCTCGGTGTCTGGATGCTGGTGGGTGTCCTCACCTCCCAAATGGCCCATGTGAGCACCGGTCTAGTCAGGGCAGCCACTCTGTGCACCGTTTCAGGACTATGGCCCACTGCTACCTTGAGAGGGAGAAGTCTTCTGACTCTTTAGGAATTCTCACATCGCCTTGCCCAAGGGCCTGCCTGGCCTGGGCCGCCAAAGGAACGGGTGGCTTATGTGCCACCTTCTACCGCAGATATCCCTCATGGCACACCCCTGGATCCTCACTAGATGTAGCCCCACTAGGCAGGACCCCTTCCCGTGTTAACTCCCAGGGAAAGGGCTTCCAGCCCTGATTGGATAGACAGGAGCAAGGAGCCAATGAGGGGCGTGCACGGAGCCTGTGGTCCCGGCCACAGCGAGCCTGGTGGCATCAGAGGCCAACAGAGCTGGCGCGGGCAGACTAGCACGAGGGAGGGACCTGGGAGAGCTGGCAGACAGCGACGCAAATGCTTGGCTGATGTGCGAGGAGACAGAGGTGGAGAGAGAGACGGCGAGGAGGGGGTCACCCTGTCACCCCACAAGGACGTGCTGCGCCTCCAAAATGAGAAAACTAACTCAGAGAAAGTCTTCTAGAATCGCTGACCTGCCTGACACCCCATGTCGTGCACATCCACTTTCCCAAGCAGGCCTCTGTGTGTCTCCCCTTGCAGCTACCAACTTGACAAACGGCCTCCAGCTTCAGCCCAGGAGGCATGTCCCAGAGGCGCCCTCAAGTCCCCCTGGGGCCCTCCCTCTGGTGCTGCTGTCCCCACACCTTTCCCGGCTCCCCCCCGGCACAGCTGGGACGGGCTGTCTTCTTCCGGACAACGGGAAGGACACCAAAGTCGGGGCAAGGCGGCCAGGCCTGAGCACACAGGCAGCCCAGACCCCGGTCCCTGCCCAGGATCCCTGTGGCGAGGGCTTGTGTGAAAGGAGACGGCAGGCTGAGTGACTGCGCTTCCCCCACCCTGGATGGCAGTGAGATGAGCGGAGGGCAGTGCTGGATGCCAGGCAGGGACCTCCTAGGTAAACTGGGAGGCAAGAGGAACAAAACACCTTTAGCCATGCCTTCCAGGAGCACAGAACATCGTTTCACACGCAGGAGCTGCAGCCAGAGGTCACGGCTGTTGGGGCTTGTCTGCATGTGTGTATGCTGGGCGCTGGCCACTGTGAACAGGCAGGTGTGGGCACGCCACTGGCAGAAGAGTGAGGGGGCAGGGCTCCTTCCCCAGAGGTGAGCTGTGACACTCTGCACCCAGGCAGCTGACAGGAAGCCTGGCTGTGTTTCCTCACATGTACCAACCTTCTGCGGGACCCCATCTCTGGCTGGCAGGGATCAGACGCAATTCTGTCTCTTGGCACCAGAGCCCACGGCTCAGCTCCGGGCAGACTCATTAGGTGTGGGTCAGGAGTCAGAGTGAGGAAGCAGAGGGACAAGGCAAGAGGGCAGAGCCCCCAGTGTGACCCATGCAGCCAAGCCCAGTGACCAAATGCAGATGTGACGAGGACACCTGGAAGATGTCATTGAGGCTTTGGGCCACCCAGGGGCTGGTTGCTGGGCCACCTTTAGGCCACGTTTCAGTAAAGCTCTGTCTGCGAGCATTTTTATGCGGCTCTGGGGCAGGGACTGCTAACAGCCGCAGGGCCCCGAATGTGGCTTCCCCCATCACTTCAGCAGAGACACGGCACTCCTATCTGGGGCGGGAGGGAACAGTCCCTTGTTTCCCAGCAGCTTGTTCCTGAGATGGGTGGACCCGGCCAGTTCTGATGCTTCAGCTGGGTGCTGCTGGGGGGTTCTCAGAGAAGACAGCTGGCCTGGGAGGAAGGAGGCTCCTTCCTTCCACGGGGCCTTGGGCCCCCACCATTGGATGAGGGTGCCATGACTAAACCACGAAAAAACAAAACCTGCAAGGGGGACCTCAGCTGTCACACCTGTCCCACCTGGCCCTCTTATGACAAACAGCCTGAGGCTCCAGGCTGCCAGAGCCTATGTGGCTCCCCTGGCCAGAGTCCCTCCATGCCTCCCTCCTGGCCCAATTCAACCTGGGGGCTGCCACCCTCAGCGAGAAGGGGGTAGGAGGGAGGGAGTGAGGACACCTGTGCATGACCTCCCAGGCCGTGCCCCTCCTCACCTGTCCAACAGCTCTACCCACCGGAAGACTTGCCCCGCTGATGGCGGCCACCTTCCAGAAGAGAAACCCGGGTCCTCTTTGGGTGTGTTTCAAGCAAATGCCTTTAAGCTTCAACATAAGGGTCCTCCCTAGTGTGTAAGTGCCCGTGAGAGGCCCCTCTCAAGGTCCTTCGGGGTAATGAGGTGTCCCAGAACTGGGGCAGTCTGCATTACCAGGGGACGGGTGACACCAAGGTAGTCAAAGCCCACCTGCTGGAGAGCCCTGCCTCTACCCAACCGGCAGCAGGTGCCTTCGCCCACCCTGTCCCTCCTTAGAGAGCTTCCCTCCACAGCTGGCCTGGCAGCCCCTTGAGCCTGAAGGGGGCAGCAGAAACAAAAGCTGACAAGGCAGTAGGGACACTGCTTGCTCAGAGATGAGCCGGCCAGGCCCATCATCTGTCACTTCACAGGAGGGGCACACGTGTTGTTTCTTCCAACTCAGGTGCAAAGGAAAGAGAAAGAGACACGGAGTCCAAGTCCTGTTCTGTCAGAAAAGGTCACCGGATATGTCACTTACCCCCTCCGGCTGCAGATGAAGCCCCAGTTTCAAAGCGCTCCCTGACCCCTGCACCTGGCCGTGGGGGGGAAGGCACAGGCTTCAGTGCAGCTCATCACCAGGGCCACAGCCTCCTGTCCTTCCTCTGCAACATCCCTGGAGCTCAAAGGCCTAGCATCATAGGGAGGGCCCAGGTTGCGCTGGTCTAAGAAAGGCCTCGACCCAGATGAACGATGCTGAGGCCCCAGGCAGGACGTGTGAGGGGGCTGGGGATCCCTGTTTCGGTGTCCTCGTCCAGTCCTTTCTCAAGGCACACACTTGGCTGAGTGTCACAGTTTGGACCCAGGCTGACTTAAGCCAGCACTGGGTCAGCTGACCCGATTCCCCAGGCCGGAAGGGCTGGAACGATCAAACGTCCCATTTTATGAGGCAGTCTCCTGAGCCCAAGTCTCATGAATGAGGACATCCTGAGTCCCAGTCTCAGCAGCTGGCAGGAGGTCAGTCAGCAGACGGGTTGCTTTCCTCCAGGGGCTCCTGGGATCCAGAGATTCTCAGCAGCAGTCCAGGGGGAAGGGGCCCTTCAGAGGCCTTCCAGATCGATGGCTGAGCAGCTGGGTCATGTCCAAGCCCCTCAGTTGCCTGCACAGCACACAGCTCCCAGGAGCCCTGGCCAGCCTCTCTGGCCTGTGCGAGCAACAGAGTGGAGCACCTTGCCGGCCCGTGATGCTCCGGTCCCAGGCCTCCTGCCTGGAAGCCAAGGGGTGGCAGGAAGGAGGCGTACCACATGGAGAAAAGAGCTGGAGGAGACTTGGGTTGCAGAGAGGGAAAATGTAATATGGAAAAAAAAAATGCATTGACTGGGGGGAGTATTGGTAAATGTGCTTTACAGGTAAATGACTTCTGCATGAAAGTCTGGAATTTTACCTCCCCTCATCCCACCCCCAACACCCCAGAATCTAGACTTCTCGGCGTCAGCACCAGAGTGGCCCTGGGAGGCAGACATCTGAGGCTGGTGGGGAGCATGAGCCCCAAGAAGACAAAAGGAGCCACAGCCACCAAGCCACACATCACTCCTGTGCCCATTTGCTAGCTCTCAGCCGGCCAGATACAAGCAACTGCTTCAGGCAACTGGGCCATTTCAGAGGTGCCTTGGCCTCAAGGGCCAGCAAGAGTTTCTGGCAGGACCCTCTGAGATGTCTCTGTGGAGGCCAGGGGGCTGGGC
>RJWK010050512.1:0-16255 GCA_004363435.1 Platanista minor | reverse complement strand
CCTGAAAAAAAACACAAAACTAAGTCAATTCCTGCTCAAGACTATTTTAGCATTTAGATATACTTTAACTCCCAAACCTAACAATGTATTAATTCACACCTCCCCCCCACCCCATGAAATTTATTGCTGGTTAGCTAGGGCTATTTTTAAGTGGCCTTAGGAGGTACAGACTCCACAGTATCATTTCAATTTTCAATGAAAGCATTTCACTAAAAAGATAAACTCTAAAAATAATGTTAACCACCAGGAGCTCATTCTTGACATTGTTTCAATAGCAAAAAATGGTAGCCTAGGCACTGAGGTCCTCCCCATATATTTGGGGAAGAATATTTTTAAAATCTGACCTGAAAAAAAACACAAAACTAAGTCAATTCCAAATGGAAGTTACCAAATGCAGGTAAATACTGCCCAGAGACTTTTTTTTTTTAAGCTAACGATAAACATGTAAATCAATTATGAAACGGCTTTGTCTACAGATCATGTTATTACCAAAGGCTCACACACAGGAAACCTTTGCTTGCTACACACACAAAGGCAACATTTACACTACCAGTCCACAAAAACCTATCTTAAGACTGTGCCAGGAGCACACAAGAATTTTCAAAGTACAGAAGAAAATGAACACACACATGCAGTACAAAGCAGCCAAAAGGTAGTTCCCCACAGTCACTTTCAGGAAATGTCTCGATGAATAGCAAAAATAGTCTGAAGTCCCTTGGAATCTTGGGTTGATTTATTATTCCCAAGGCCTGGGCTTTTTCTCCCAACAGACTTTATCGGGCAGAAATAAAGCACTTCCAACTAAAAACAACTACTCAGCCCCGATTTTCAATACAATTTGCTTTTCATTAAAAGTTCGAGTTTCTCAAGGTCTAGACGTATAGAGCGATCAGATTACGGCATTCGGGAAGAGCAGCTTCTTTGTTGTTGACCCGGCTAGGGAAACAGGTCTTTCCTCAGCCCAAGTGGCGTTCTTGTGGGTGATTAATGACAGGCCTAGATCTCGCCCCAGTGACATCCCTCCCCACCCACTACGTACTAAAATCAGCCATGTCAGAAAGGGAGGAGGGGCTGCCGCTTCGCCTCCAACCACCCAGCCCCAGACTTGATAGGTGCAACCAATCGATGCCGGGGAGACAGCCACCGAGAGTCGGGTGAAACGCGTGACCCCTTCGCTTGCCTAGATTTCCGTGTAGCACCCTCTCTGATCATTTCCGCTTAGGCTCTCCAGACTACGGAAACGCTCAATTCTGGTCCCTCGGCGCAAAGAAAAGGACCTTCCTCTACCCCACAATACCCGGCGAGGCACGGCCCCTACCCACCCCCCCTCCCGAACCCCCCGCCCAGGCCATTCCCATTGTGTCTCCGAGGCTGGAGCTCGTGAAAAGAACTGTGGTCGCCCAAGGGCTCCGCTAAGCATGGGGGCGGTCCGGGCCCCCCAGTCCTCTCGCCCCCTCCCCCCACGGCGGCCGCGGGGCCGAGTCCCACCTGTGGTGAGGCGGGAGGGGACGTCGCCGAAGGGAGATGGCTCCATTCGGAGATACTTCTGCGGCGAGGCGGCGGCGGCCGAGAAGGAGGTGGCGGTGGCCGCAGCAGCCGACGACGGGGAGGCGGCGGCCGAGGTGGGCGCCGACAATGGCGCACATCGCCTCCGCTTCGGGGACGCCGGGCTCAGCAGCGGGTCGAAATCCAGAGTCCGTTTCAGAGTGGCTCCGCACGCCATGGCCGGGGGTGCCGGGCTCGTGTGGGGTCGGGGAGAGGAGGACGAGGGAAGGGGGGCAGAGCGGGGCCCCGAAAAGAGCCTAACCGACCGGCTCAAGGGCGGAAAGGCGGGTGGCGGAGCGCCGGCAAGAGGAGCAGAGCCGCCGCCGCCGCTGCTGCCTCCGCGGCAGGGGCAGTGGCCCGGGCCGGCCGGAGCGAGGGCGGGAGGGGCGGTGGCGGCGGCTCACGCCAGTCGCGTCGTGGTGGGGGGGCTCTTCCGCCTCCTCAGGAGCGGCTCCCCCGGGAGAGGCTCCGGCCGCCCCCGCCGTCCGTTCGGGCTTTGCGCCGCGCCTGAGGCGCTCCTGCACGGAGACCGGCTCCTTCAGAAGTCGAAACCAGCCCCGTGAGGTGTGAGGCTGCAACGCGGCTCCTAAGACGCTCGAACAGCGTCAGAAGATAGAGAGCGTCGGTCGATGCGGCGGGATTGAGAGGTGGCGGCGGCGGCGGCGGCGGCTGCAGGAGCGCCACCGAACACCTCCAGCCGCTTCCCCCTCCACTGTACGACTCTTCCACCCGCCGCCGGCCCCAATATGGCGTCAATAACAACGCCGCCGATTCAAATCCTGCGGCCTCAGGGCGCGTGCGCATGGGCGGCTGGCCACCCCCGTGGTGCGTTCTCGGGAGTTGTAGTTTTTCACTGTCGGGAGGAATCGGCGTGAAAAGCGGTTAGGGAGGAGTCACGGAAACTACGACTCCCGTCATTCAAGGCGCGCGATTCCGAGTTCCGAATTGGAATTTAAATCCCCCCACACGGCTTGAGTGTGAAAGGAGCAGAGCTAAAGAGAAAAAAAAAACGCTCAGAGAGAGTGTGAGAAAAGAAAGTCAACCAGTGCGGAAAGCAGGCTCAAAAAAAAAAACCTTTAAAATTCAGGACATAGTTGTCCAGGTACCGCTCCCACAGTGATTTAACAACCGGGAAATAGAAAACTAAGCCAACCTAGCAGTTCAAGACTGACTAATTTCGGTAATAAGAGTGCCAAAAACAAAACCTGTCACAACGACGGGCTAGGAAATGATAAGATTTTGGAACCTATTTAGGACTGCAAGAGAGAACAACATTAATAGTATCAGGTTACAGGAACCTTGATTGAACTCCATGCTTTGCCCTTCCCAGGTAGCTGCTTGCATCCACCTACTAAATTCTGCAAAGCCAGGTTTACCCTGTAAATGAATAGGATTTGAACGACGTACAGAACCAAATAGTTTTAATTTGGATAAAAAGTTGGTGATATCAGAAATTGCACTATCTCTGTTGAGTATTGGTGTATATCTTGTGAACGGTAAAAATTAAATCCAAAGGCATGATGAAATGTCTGGAGAGTAGATATTGGACCCATTTTGTAAGCAGAGAAAAAAAGTTTTTTTCTAAAAGTTATACTTCTAATCAGGTACCTAAAATAAAAATCAAATACAGGATTAATAAAGTTATTTATGTGAAAAACTGTCATTGGTCATTTGCCTATGGAAGCTATCACCAGTCCAATACAAAACTAGTTATCTATGTGAATGCCATATTGTCAAATGATCATGAGTATCAAATACTGGCTTTCAATGCTTATTTATTCCTGTCATTTATTCAGTAACTAAAAGATGTACTATTTTGTACCATTCTGTCTATTACTCTCTACACCATTTTTGGACAGTAGTTTAATATATTCTTGTTTTATAGAACTGTTCAACTCTTCAAAGATCAGCAGTGCTGATCACACTGCCTGTGTCAACAACTAAGTTGTGCTAATTTTTTTTTTTTTTTTTTTTTTGCGGTACGCGGGCCTCTCACTGTTGTGGCCTCTCCCGTTACGGAGCACAGGCTCCGGACGCGCAGGCTCAGCGGCCATGGCTCACGGGCCCTGGGATCTTCCCAGACCGGGGCACGAACCCGTGTCCCCCGCATCGGCAGGCAGACTCTCAACCACTGCGCCACCAGGGAAGCCCAGTTGTGCTAATTTTAACATACTATTCGGAAAGTATCTTTGGAAAAAGATCAGCATTTAATGAAACAGCAGCAGCTGAACTATGACACCTAATAAGTAAACTTTTACTAAATTCTGAACACTCCATGAAATCTATGATATGGTGAAAATAACAGACTATACATATTTTATGTAAATGAGTAGGAAAAGCTACGTTGACCAATGGAAAACAAGCAACAAAGCATTTATGTTCCTGGTAAATATTTTCTGAAATTAAGATTTAACCTTAAATTATAGAGCTTACTTTGGAAAAGGAACGTTATGAGTTGAATTGTGTCTCCTCAAAATTTATATGTTGAAGTGCTAATCTCAGGTATCTCAGAATGTGACCATATTTGGAAATAGGATCATTTCAGATATAATTAGTTAAGATGAGGTCATACTGGAATAGGGTGGGCCCCTAATCCAATATGACTGGTGTCCTTACAAAAAGGGGATATTTGGACACAGATGGGTAGAACACCGTGCGCACATGAAGGCAGAAACCTAGGTGATGCCTCTACAAACCAAAGAAAGCCAAAGATTGCCAGCAAGCCATCAGAAGCTAGGAGAGAGGCACGGAACAGACCCTTCCTCACAGTCCTCAGTAGGAACTAACCCTGCTGATATCTTGATCTCAGTGTTCTAGTCTCCAGACAGTGAGACAATAAAATTCTATTGTTTTAGCCACCCAGTTTGTGATACTCTGATATTAGGAAATTAATAAAGGGATGGTGGTTATTTGAGTTACACCCAGTTGCCTGGAAAATGAGGAAAGAGTTGTGTGTAAAGGTGGCAGGAGATATCTGGTAAACTTGACATTTTAGTCATAATAACTACCCTTGCAATCATTGCTGCACTGCATATCGCAAAAGGCTCTCTGTTATGATTAAACAGTGACAGGGCTGAGGCAGCTTTCCTTTCTACCAGTGGCTCAGGAGCCTGCTAAGAAGCTTACAGGAGCAAGAGGAACACTCTCCAATTCACCTCTGTGTCTTCGCCCAGGTTCTCTTCCATACTTGTTGCCTGACTATTTTAAGACTCAACCTTCCCGGAACATGTCAAGGCTGAATTTGTTTTATAGATTCACAGAAAAAGAGACACCTATCTGCACATCTTCATCATTACCCTTCTCACATTGTAATACTGTGATTCTCTGCTCATGACTCTGCCTCTGCCACCACTGTATTAGCTCCTTGCCAATAGTCTTGTACCTTGCACACTTCAACAAATACCGATTGAATGTTTCTCAAACATTTTTTAATCACCCTATTCTCCCAGTAGTCCACATTATACTTGTCCCTTGAGATAGATACCTACTAAAATATAACAGCAACACTTCTAGGCTAGAAGAAAACTGTTGAAGGAAAAAAAAAACCCTAAAAAAATTTCTTAGACTAAAATTAAAAATGAAAATAATACTTGAAAGGCCATAAATCTTAACATCGCCTTAAGTCTTAACAAGTTTAGAAGTGAATTTTTATTCACTTCTAGAGGCAAGGAGAACTATATTTAGCACATTAATAAGTTGAATCAGGCCACATGAATCTAAATATATAGTACAGCTAAAGGCTCCAGTGACCCACACAGACCAGAATTGCTCTTGTTGGGACTAAAACGCCTATAACAAGCTTTAAAGTCTTGAAATATTTAGAATAGTTTTGTGACAATCCAGCAAGTATTTTCTGATTTGTACAATCTCTGAAGAAAATCAAACTGCTTTACCAAGATGCTGGTCTTTGCTTGGTATTAGACTTTTCTAACACCTCCCAAAATATTCCCCAGGATCTGATTCTGATGAGTCATTCTTTGACTAAAGCCAGTAAAAGTATACATCACTGGATGACACAAAAATCTCATTATCTTGAGCCTGAAGATCGTCTTTGTACCATAAATCATTTTCAAACAATTTTTCTGATGTCAAATCAAGGTAAATACAAATATGTAAGGCGGGGAGAGGTGTTTGCTGACTTTGTATGTTGAGTTTGAGTAATAGGTAGGTCCAGCATTAAGAATAGCCATTCTAATTCAGGAGTCAGAGCAAGCATTGCTGAGGGCAAAAAAAAAAAAATGTTTAATCATTGTGTAAATGAGCACAGTAGGGAAGAATAGACACTGTAATTCCTTCCATATAACATCTTGTGGGCTTGCTGGAGTCTCTGATAAGCACTGTATCTGGAATACTAGATACTAGTTTTCATTGGCCCTTTTGAACTTTGGTTTCATTATTTTGCTTGTGGTCATTATTTTGAGTTGACTGGATAGACCATAGAGTCATCAAAACCATATATCTGTGCATGATTTCTAGAGGTCACCTAGTCTAATCCCCAGCCTCGAGGTATGGTTACCGGTGAACTACTCAAGCCAAATCTGTATCTATCTGACTCTAAAGAATTTTCAGAAACAGCATCCAAAATCCTGTTGTGCAGGCAACTGCAAATTCTCTTATATTTAGCTTTAACCTCCAATCGGAGGCTGATTTCGACTTGTATAGTACTCTGTAAAGAACAACGCACTCTAGGAAATAAGCATGATTCACTTATCCTGACGGACTTCTAGAGAAACCACAAGATAGTCTCTGGACAGTCAAAATAATTTTTTATGAAGTCCTCTTCAAAAAAATTGGCATCCTTTTCTCAAGCATGTACCTTCTAGGACCTGTATCCTTACAGAAACTGTTTACTCTTTACAGAGAAGCCAACCATGTTTCGGGATCTTATTTCTCAGCCCCAAACCAACTAGAAGAATAAAGAAGAGGGAAAAGGGAATTGAAGATGCTATATATATGCTGACTACAACAAGCAATACAATCATTGGAGAGCAAAGAAAGAGACTGTAAAAAATGACTACAAAATTCAAAAAGCACAACAGCCTTGAACCACTGAAGTGTCAGGACAATCAGCCCAATGACACCTGAGGCATTGCTGTATTATTACATCACCATATAATAAGGGTAGGGTTGCCAGATTAACAAATAAAAATATAAGATGCCCAGTTCAATTTGAATTTTATAAACAAGGAATAATTTGTTAGTATAACTATGTCTCAAACATTGCCTGTGTTTATCTGAATTCTAGTCTTACTGGGTATCCAGTATTTTTATCTGGCAACCCTAAATAAGACAGGGACCCCAAAGTCATAACTAAACTGTGCTTAGTATACAGTTCAAAAACTGTGTAACTAATACGATATTAGAAAACTTTTCATCGATAGTATTTAAGATTAAGAAAATCAAAACTTTCAGTTGTCTGGAAAGTTAATTAATGTGATATACTTTGAACCATGCATGTTCTATTCTTTGCAGAGTGCCAGGCATAAAATAAAGACTTAATATTGGATGAGGAGTGAAAAGCTTAACACACCATCTCCCCATTGGAGAGCCCTGAAGGTTGTCCCTAGCCCCACCTGATTGTATAGTTTTAGAGTTCCTTCACACCTTCTCCTGCAGGTGTCAGTTCTGTTGTCTTGCTTGAGTCCAAGCCTGACTCAGAGGTGGTGTCACTGTCCGTGTCGGGCTCCCATGCCCTCTTGTGCCTGTTTTCCTGGGCTTCCGTGATGCCACCGTGTACCTTCCCTGATGTGGCTTTTCAAGAGAATGAGATGATGCCTACACTTCCCTGATATTTTCGGCTTCCTCAGCAAGCCCGTTGATATACGGGGCAGTCAGGTGTGTGGTGTAAAGGAAATGAAGAGACAGGCCCCACTCTTCCTCCCAGGAGCAGCTTTTCCAACCCCACACACTGATAACAAGCATCAATCTGGGACCAATGATTGGTCACTTGCAGCCCTCCTGGCCTATATCAAGGGCTTCACTGGATGCCCAAGAAACTGCTAGATTTCATCTGAAAGTTGTGTCCCACAGTTAGTTATTCTTTGTGGTCTGATTAGTCCAAGAAATCATCCCCATGTGAAAGGAGATAATCTGCACTCTTAACAGGATTTGCCTCTGAGCAGTGGAACACGGTCTGTGGGAACCAGATGAACAAGACATGGTTCCCACCCTTGAAGAAGCTTACTTCCTACTTTATATGATTGTCTGAAGATACTTTTACAAGAATCCCCTTTATCATAATTATTTGAAAAATAAAATATAATTTTATGGAAATAATGTCATCTCAGTGATCATCAATCTGAAAATTAAAAGCCCATACATCCCAAAACAGTGCCTAGCACATAGTAAACACTTAGTGAGTGATGGCTGTTATCATCATGCTAAGTCAAACTACAAAATTTCCCCAAGCTGGAAGTAGTGAAAGAATATAGAGTATTTTCTTGTCCATTATTCTGCACAGAGGCCAATCACAGCTGCTGGGGTCTGGTTTCTGAGACAACCTCTTCCCTCTCCTCCATCCCCTGCCACTAGGAAGGAACTAGACAAGATCTAGGTTCCAAATTGGTGTTGTTGAGTTACAGGGTGTACCTCACTTTAATCTCACTTAGAAACGTGAGTTAGAGCCTAGGTTGGCAATATTTGGGGGAATAAATGTATTATTTACAGGGATCCCACCATTGGCCCAGGTGCTTTCTCAGTTCATCCTAAATAAAAATTCAAGGCAGTAGTGTTAATCCCATTTTACTCTTGAACCTGTGGCTCATGCCTAAGGTCACACTGTCTTAAATGGGTCAGAGTTGGGACTATCACCCACGTGTATGAGATGCCAAAGGTGTGTTCTTGTACACGACACTGTTGACTTGGGCCATGAAGAAACCTGGAGAGAAAGAGATGGATTAATTTAAATTTTACAAAGCATCATAGTGGAAATAAGTAGCAAGTGGTCAATCAAAAAAAAGTGTTCTTTTTAAGAACAGTGTGAGCATGTGTTCCAGAAGACACAGAAGAACGTATCCTATGACTGCTTCACTGTGTTTTGTCTCCCCATGGAATCTGATCCTTGAGTACCAAGCTTTGAGATGATTGATTGTTGTGGTATCACGTTTCTGTTCTAAGGCAATTGTGAGACCCCAGGGAGTATTATGGAATCACGTGTGGCCTACATGACTTTTTTTCCTTTCCCAAGAAGATCTTTCATCATGTCTCCAAAACAGCCAGCTACAAATCCCTAAAAATCATTCCTAAATAATATTAACCACATTTCTACTTCATTTGCTAAGAAGCAGCTAAATAGAAGTTCAGGTTCCTTTCATTCCTCTTGGTTGCTTGCTGCTTAAAATGTGGCCCAAGGATGAGAAGTTTGGGCGTCACCTGGGCACACACCTGGAGCTGCTACTGCATGAAAATCTGCATTTTAACAAGCTCCCCCAGGTGATTCATGGGCACATTTAAATTTGAGAAGCTCTGCTCTAGTTCACTTAGCTTCTCCCTGGCAGGTGTGCTAAAAACACTATGCCATGGTCCCCAGGTGTGTGCCGGACCCTCCATGAAGCCACAGTGAAACTAAGATAACTAAGACATGGCCCCTGTGCTAGAGAGAAAGAAGAATAAAAGAAGGGGGTCCAGGCAATCTAAAAATGCTCACCTGGATCAATGAAAATTCCTGGATCTAAGTGACTTTCTGCTCTGTGAAAGAATGGAGTTCAGAATGGCTTTCAATGGAGACAACACACTTGAAGGTTGTGTTTGCTTTTCAAGAGATCATAACCCAGGAAAGTAGTAAGAAGAAAAACAAAAGGTGCATACATCTCCCATGCTGCTACACTGTTCCTTCTGTACTCAGTAACCACCCCTCTACAGCACTCCAGCAGAGATGTAAGACTGCTAAGCTTCTTAGAATCTACTCACTTAAACGTTTATTGAGCAATTTCCATATGCCCATCTCAGGGCCAGCTGCTCCAGTTACAGGTGAAAAGTATGTGATCCCAGCACTCATGGAGCTCATAGGTGTGTGTACATAATTATTACCCAAGTCTGTGACTGTGAACGAAGGCTGTGGCTTGCAGTTTGAGAGGAAAGGACTAATTCTGTCCCAGTTTTCTTTCCTCTGTAAATTTGATAACATTACTTTCATGGCCTGAGTGTTCCACTCAAGAATTTTTTTAGCACCTGAGATGCAAGTGTATGAGTAGGAGACAGCTACTTTCTTCAGAAGTGGAAATGGTCTTGATAAAACACTGAAGCATCATCTATCATCCAACAATATTTCTTCTAAAATTAGGTAACCCATCATTCTAGTGCTGTGTTTCCTATCACTGCTACTCAAAGTGTGGTCTGTGGGTTTGTTCCCAGCCACAACAAGATAAGTATAGAAATCGACAATGACAGCTTAGAAACTTTTAGAGCAAGTCAACATTGTCACAACATGCAAGGGCATCACCAGAGGACCAGTCTTGTTGAACAGGGTGCTATAGATTGGATGTTTGTCCCCGCCTCCACACACACAAAATTCATATGCTAAAACCTAATTCCCAGTGTGATGGTATTTGGAGGTGAGGCCTTTGGGATGTGGTTAGGTCATGAGGGTGGAGCCCTCATGAATGGGATTAGTGCCCTTATAAAAGAGACCTAGAGAGCTCCCTTGCCTCTCCTGCCATGTGAGGACCCAGAGAGAAGGCAGTGTCTATGAAATAGAAGTGAACCCTCTACCGGTGCCTTGATCTTGGACTTCCCAGCCTCCAGAACTGTGAGAAATAAAGGTTTGTTGTTTTTAAGCCTCCCAGCTTATGGTATTTTGTTATAGCAGCCTGAACAAACTAAATACAGGGTATAGTTCAGGCATTGAACTGGAATGTCTGAATCACATGTGACACAACTTTCTACTAGCCATCCCAATACATCTGTGATATTTTAAGGTTAATTTGTCAACTGTAACCCCAAAGTGTATAAAATGCAGAATTCATCTTGTTCACTTGTTTAGCAAAGATAATTTAAATTTAACTATAACTTTAAGAGATCAGTTTTGGAACTGACTACTGATAAAGGATTGAAAATGAATGTTGAATATACAGCATCATGTGCTTCATTTTAGATAAAAGTAGAAGATAAATATCCAGAGCTTGCAGAAATGGCTTTAAATTCTCTTTTTCCTTTCTCATCTACCTACCTCTGTGAGACTGGTTTCTCTCCTATGAGTGTTATTAAAATAAACATAGAAACTGTTTAGATATACACCACCCCCTCTTTGTAGTGCTTTCATCTATTTAGCCTAGATTAGATAAATTAACAAGCAAAAAGCAAGCTCACCTATCGCACGAAAAACTTTAAATAATAATATACAAAGTGTTTGTTTCAAGTCCGCATATCAACATTTGACGAGGAGAATTTCTGTTTCTTTCCTTTTTGTTTCATCACAAAGAAGGTACCGAAGCAAAGCTATTAATTGCCTGTACTCAGGCTTTCAATGAACAGCAGACACATTTCTGCAATTTACTTTTTCCTATGCATTGTTCTCTGATTATTGAAATATGTCTATTGAATCTAATAAAATATATGGGCTTGTATTTTATATCTTCTCTTTTTTATTTCCTTTTTCTAATAATTCTTGTTTTGTTCTATATACAAATGTATTGGTCCACCTGGATTGGAGGGGAAAATCTGGTCCTTCATTTCAGAGAGTTTGAGAAAAACTTCTCTATAATAACCTGCATGTTAATGACTACTGTCAAACCCAACTCATGAAAAAGAAGGAACACTATTAACCCATATGTATATAGTGTTGGCTACCTGCCAGGCATGTCCCGTGTGCTTTACAAGTATTAACTCATCTGCTCTTTTGTTATGAATTAGGTACTGTTGTATCATTGTATTACTGTTGAGAATACTGAGGCACAGAGAGGTTGAGTCCCTTGCTCAAGGTCACACAGCTCTAAAGCAGGGCCTAGTTCCAGAGTCTGAGCTCTAATCCACAGAGAGATGTAACACAGGTGTCGTAGTCATAGTCCTCCACCAAATAACTATGAGCTTACGTGAATCATTTAACTCATGAGGGAAAGGAAAAGGATGAATTAGAGAAGATAACAAAAGCTGCAATGGAGAGTACTCCCCAGGTGCCAGGCATTGAGCTAAGTGCTTTCCAGGAATTATCACAGTGTCTCCTGAGGGTGGGGTGCTGTAGGAAATGGCTTAGGTAGTAGGGGAGATGACAGTGGTGTATGGGCAAGGCAGAAATCAAACTGCATCACATAATGAGAAAGCCATTCTTTCTTCAAGCCTCTGATTCCTTCTGCCCACATCTGGTCGAGTCTCTTTGGTGCAGGTCTTAAATGACTTTCTTACATTGGCTTATTTCCTTTTGTTCCAAAAGGAGACCAGGCCGGAGCTGAACAATTTCTCTGGCAACAAGATCACTTTTTATTTTCACTGCACCTTCGATTTAGTGCAAGTAGTTAAGTTCTCTGTTTATGATAAGGACATAAAATTTCCTTTCAAAATGTATTTAAGTTTCAAACAGGAGCTATGGAAAAATACAAAGAGGATAATAATATAGTTCTTACATGGACTTGGAAAAAATTATGATGAATGAAGTTTGGAAAATACTTTGTTATCTTTCAACAACCTGGTAAGGTAGGTATGATTGTTCTCCATTCATAGGTAGGAGACCTGAGGTTTGGAAAAGTTCAGTAACCTTCCAAAGGCTACTCTGTAGGAAGGTGAGGAGTTGGGATTCAAACCTGGAAGTGTCTGCCTCCAAAACTGCCTCCTTTACATGGTAATCATGCTGGTTTCCTCGAGGACTGTCACTCAGAGCCTTCTGATTGTACTTCGCGTCTAAATCAGCAGTTCTCACTGTGTGAGCCTTTCTGGTAGTCCTCCAGAAAGGTCCTCCTCTGGGTACTTTCATCGTAATCCTATGATGTTGTTCATCTCTTTCACTCTTGTTTGCTCACGAGTGTATAGGGAAATTTTCCAGAGGCTACTTGACATGTGCTATCACGACACACTGAATACAGAAGCAGATACGAGAATACGGCTGCCTTCAGTTAAGCCAAAAAGATTGATGAAAAAGTAAATAATGCCATTCTTCTCATGGAATCTTTTTCCTTTGTTGGCTTGTTTTAGAAAATACGGTTATTTTTTAAAATGTGGTTTATGTTAACATGTGATGGGTTTATTGTTATTTTTAAGTAAATAAATATTTTACACATTTATCCATCTTAATTTTGAGTACATTAAACATCAATATGTATAGCCCATAGAAACAAGTTCTTTGGGGTCATCAAGAGTTGTATAAAGGAGTCTTAAGATGGAAAATATGTGATGGGATAATATTTTTTAATATTAACAGAACTTTTTTCTCCCAATATTTCCACCCTTCCTTTCCTCCCTTTTCCCTTTAAGTAGGTAACCCTGTGAATCATTGCTTCAGGGGAGGGACATTACCGAATGGAAAGCAGAAATAGGGTCTAGCTTTTGTGTTTCCCAAAAGCCTAAACCTAATAGGGAAGTCATGCTAGGTGCTTTGAAATAGGAATATCAAAATACAGCAAGCGGGGCTTCCCTGGTGGTGCAGTGGGTAAGAATCTGCCTGCCAATGCAGGGGACACGGGCTCGAGCCCTGGTCCGGGAAGATCCCACATGCCGCGGAGCAACTAAGCCCGTGTGCCACAACTACTGAGCCCGAATGCTGCAACTACTGAAGCCCGTGTGCCTAGAGCCCGTGCTCCGCAACAAGAGAAGCCACTGCAATGAGAAGCCCGTGCACGGCAACAAAGACCCAATGCAGCCAAAAATAAATAAGATTAAAAAAAAAAATACAGCAAGTGCCACCGAGAAAAAATATAGCAATGTTGAGAAAGGGCAGTTTTCCCAGGGCTAGAAAAATATTTCTCACCTCTTGAGGGTGGGTGTGGGGAAGAACAAAGACAGAAGAGAGATTAGGAGAACAGAAAGGAGAAGACGGGGCTGAAGGGGCCAGGAAGACAGAAACTAGGCACTGTTCAGCCACAGTGGAGCCTCTTCCATTGTCCTGGAGCCACATGGGACCTGGGAAGTGTCACTGCCTAAATTCAGTGTCTTTGAGAGCCAGCTGCCCCCCTCCGCCCCTATGACGGTCCGCAGGAGTGACACATTCTGATTCACCCAACCTGGTTACCCACACCCTGAAAACGTCCCTGGACCATCAGAAGCCCAAGCCGGGGTCGTGGTTGGGGCCCTGGATGCCTGGAGGGGTAGTGGTTGTGGGGCTGAGAGGTAACACCTCTGGACCCTGTAACTGGAAGTTCAGATTGGAATCGGCTGCAGATCGCCCTGAGCTGGGGGAGCAGTTTTTACAAATATTAGGAGCATCACACATACCTGTTGGCAGATAAACAAATAAGGGACCGTGTGGTATTCTAGCAGAAGCTGCACACTGATTGCAGTGTCCTTGGGTTCAGCCCACAGGTAAGTATTCTTGGTCCAGTACAGGGCATCTGCCTGGTCCAGTACAGATGCTCTTGGGAGGAGTCCATGAACCATCCAGGGCCCACTGTCCTTTCTCCCAGCCAGCCCCTGCACCCATCCACATTCCCTGCCTGGCCCCTGAGGACACCTGACTTTTCTGAGCCCTGCAATACAAAGTGGGTGAAACCCAGAAACTACACAGAATCATGAGCCTCTGCATTTTTCTGAGGAGAGCGTCTTAGCTTTCCCCAGCTCCACAGCAGATTCTCTGACACCTGTGTTGGAATCCTGGTTGCTGTTCACTGGCTGTGTGACCTTGAGCATGTCACTTAACCTGTCTGTGCCTCCGTTTCCTCTTCTGTGAAATGAGGGTGTTAATAGTATCTAACTCTTAGGGCTGATGTGAGGATAAATGAGCTAATACTACATATAAAGCGTTTGGAATGGCAAACCCTTCAGAGCTGTTGGCTGTCATTATTATAGGGGAGGTAGACCATGGGGACGGGAGGTAGGGGGTAGAAACTCTGTGTCAGAGAGGCCAGCCTAGAGCAGAGAGGTGACTGAGGACACCTTTGGTGACCCTGGCCCATCTTCAGGATGTAGCCTGTGCAGCCCTCAGAACCCATTCATTCAGCAGACAGTCCAGCACACTGGAAACCAACAAGTCTTCTCTGCATGTGACCAAAAAGGCTGCCGGCAGCTGGAATATGTGTGCTTCTTGTCCTGGGAAAGATAAGTATCTGCAGGTGGCAGTCAGAGGGGCCTGGAGCCACGATCTCAGAGACCACGGTTCTGCCCTGGAGACCAATGCCACTTTAGTTCTAGGCCCGAGACACCACGCTGGGCGGCCCAGGGAGCAGAAGGCACAGCAGCATCTGCCAGCAACTGGAATCCTGCTCCAGCACTTTCTAGCTGAGTGTTCTTGAGCAACTTACTGTAAACCTCCCTAAGCCATAGTTTCCTCTTTTGAGAAACTGAGCAATAATATATCCACTTTACCAATTCAATGACATAACATAAGCAAGACACTTAGTAATTACATAGCAAGTGCTCAGGAAATGGAGCCATGGCTCTGGCAAGGTGTACAGTACTGAGGCAGGGCTCACAGGGGTCCAGGGGTCTAATCGGATGGTACTCCTTGAGGAACAAATCAAAAGCCCACTACAGCAAAGACACATCTGACCCATTTGGGGGTCATTTTTTGCTTCAGGTTCTCTTTAAGCTTGGGAATTTCTTAGGGCTCCTTTGGGCTTCTTAGGAACCATGAAAGGCAGAAATGAAGATGAGAATATTCTTTCAATATTAACTCCTCCCCCCACCCAATATTCCCATGGTGAAGAATCTGTGGCACTGTTATATTCACAGAAGTCCATTCCAACCAGCTTAAGAAGACAGCTTTCTCACAGGCTTGGAGGACAGGAAGTACTCAAGGCCACAGGTCCTCCCCTCTCCTTCCAGGGAATACCTGCTTCTTACCTTTCTCTCTGCAGGTCTGCTTTCTCTTCTTGATGATGTGACCAGAATGGCTGTCCCAGCCCAGCTTTGCCTCATTTTGTAGTTTAAATGCAGCAGATTAGATGTTCCCTGTTCACAAATCCAAGTTCCCAGGAGAGGAAATTTATTGGCCAGCTCCTGTAACATACCTGGACCTGCTGCTGTCAACCAAAAGTATGTATATATGGGGTGGGAGGGGGAGGAAACAGGAGTGGTACAGACACACAGGTTCAAGCAGTTCATAAAAGAAGATCAAATGGCTAAGGAACACCTACCTGAAAAGATACTCATCTTCGCTAAAATTCAAAGACATGAAGATTAGCCAATAATGTGAAGTGCTCATTTTTTTGTTTTTGGACATCACATTGGCAATAATGAAAAATAAAGATAATTGCAGGAAACTTGTTAAAAGTATAAAGTGATATGACTTTTCTGGTTTGCTATTGAGCATTAGGTTGTCATATTTCAAATGTACATAAGCTTTAACCCAGAACTTTTAGTTGTAGGTAATTATCCTAAAGAAATAATTAGAACATGCAAAGGCATATATGTATATAGATGTTTATTGCAATACTTTTTTTTTTTTTTTTTGTGGTACGCGGGCCTCTCACTGTTGTGGCCTCTCCCGTTGCGGAGCACAGGCTCCGGACGCGCAGGCTCAGCGGCCATGGCTCACGGGCCCAGCCGCTCCGCGGCATGTGGGATCTTCCCGGACCGGGGCACGAACCCGCGTCCCCTGCATCGGCAGGCGGACTCTCAACCACTGCGCCAC